>BPTQ01000005.1:31443087-31546370 GCA_019973895.1 Chrysanthemum seticuspe
AATCATTAGGGTTTCGTCTTGGCCACGTTAACCTTGCGACGGCGTCACCTTATGTCCGTGACGCCGTCCTCTTCAGCTTCTGACGTCGTCTGGATTGCATCTAGGCCGTCTGAGTAGCGACGGCCTACTCTTTCACAACTAGACGTCGTCACTTGAAAATACGAGTTTTGAGTTCTGAATCGTCACAAAAATCTTGGGACGGCGTCGCCATTAGCACCTGACGTCGTCGCCTTCTAATTTCAGCAACTGTGAGTGTCTCGATTTTGACTTTGGCCATTTTCTTCATATATTCGCGCCTTTTCGTCCAAATAAGTGCCATTCCAGCATTTTGCCTTCAAGAGACCTAAAAAGTGAAAAGGAACGATATTAAGCAATAACGGATACAAAAGTGATCAAATAAGGACTTAAACGACCCCTCAAAATGGTACCTTTTAAAACCTTATCAAATATCCCTACAATTATTATTTGCTTGTCCTCAAGCAAATGTGCTTTTAGCCAATTAATTTATAAGTTAGGGGTCATGAAGCATTAATTCAAAACGGTCCACAACACATATAAGCCCCGCAAAAGTCATAACAAGCACGGAAATTACATACTAGCACCTCACATGGGGTGTTTGGATACTCACATCTCTCTCGGGTGTATATATGAAATATAACAAATAGGAAATGGAATAAACACTCATTAACCGGTCCTAGTATATAGATTACCATAGGCTTGAGAATAGATCAAACCTCCATCGCTTTGGCGTAAGCACCTAGGAAAGACTATCAAAGAGGTCTTTTAAAGGGTTGTAATGTTAGGCTTACGGTAGGGAAACAAGGGTTTGGTGGGATAGGCTATTTAGTGGTGGTAAGTCAAAAATCTCTATGTTAAATGCATATAAAGAATGGCGTTGCTAAGCCAAGACTCGACACTCTAAACTCTAGATAACTGAAATAAACAAACATAAATTTAAAGGATAGATGTAGGATGGTAGCCCATATGTTTTGTCTTTTTTTTGTTTTTTTTTTGTTTTTTGTTTTTTTTTACACTCTATTTTTTTTCTTTTTCTCTTTTTCTATTTTTTTTTCGATTTTTTTTATTTTTTATTTTTTATTTTTTTTATACACTTTTACTCTACCATCCTCTAAGATAACATCAAAATACTAGGGATTTATAGGCATATCCCTACACTTGAGTTTTTATTACTCTAACACTAATTTGACCCGATTTGAAAAGATCAAAACACTTGGGGTACATTATTACGCAAACAAAGGGAATTTGAATTTAACGTTCCCTTCCCGTCATTTCATAAACTTTAACTGTTCCCATGAATCCCAATCGTCCCAAAACTGTATACAAAGGATATGACTCGACTTAGCAACTTATGCAAGCAACTAGTTAATTGAACTAAGGGTTTGGGGTGATAACAAACATTTGCACTAAAAGTGAGTGCATAAGGGGTAGGCTAAGGCGATTTGGGTGTATATTTGGGGGTGGGGTGTAAACAATGCTCTTCATTGATATTCCGGAAAAACCGAAACATCACGAGAACCGCGAAAAGGATAGGTTCTGAGGGGTTAACTAGGGGTATCGTGTACTAAAGATGAGTACAACGCAAAGGGTGTGGGGGAATTACTCAACCGATATGGAAGAAGTAATTATATTACAGGTATCAAACAAGGGTTATCCTAATGCCTCTTATCATTTAGTTATTCCTAACTACACAAGTGTAGCCTCACTTGCGATCTCGGAATGCATCACAAAACAAGTTCTAGAATCTAATATACTACCGGTTCACACTCTAAGCATTGAAGATGAATGCTTTAATTCCTACTAATCTAAGGGCGATCCTCACATTTTGGTGGAATTTGGGTGGTAAAGGGTTTTGTGCTAGTCATATAACTTCCTATCCATGAGACGCTTTTGTTAAGACTAATGGCCCACTCCTATATGTCATAAAAAATTTTAAATTTGGTGCCAAAATTACCCTAACCGACATTTTCTCATGGTTTATTACACAATCACAATTGGACAAAGCAAATAGTCAAGGATAAGCATAGTTTCAAAGTTCCCGTTTTATTTTCCCTCCCTACACTTAAACTGAACATTGTCCCCAATGTTCCCCGAAAGTATCAAAGTTATGATAAAAGAAGGTAATTAAAAACGAAAGAAACTAATACTCCCCTGATTAGCTCGGTAGGATCCGTGTAAAGTGGTGGTTAAATCCTTTTCAAGAAGAATTATTGCGTGAAAAGCTCCTTCCAATCTTATGTAATTTCTTCTTGACAAACTAAACCTGCACACTTGAAGAAAACAAACGAAACCTTCGCGTAAAATCGGCGGTAATAATATATATAAGACTCGATTTAAACTAGGATATAATGCTTATGGAATGGATGTTTACAGAATTTCTAAGAAAATTAAGACTTGGAAAATTCCAAAAATTTATAAGTAGCTCAGAAAACGAGAAAAAAGTAATCTGATGTTTTTACTCCTTCCTGACGCCGTCAGGTTATCCTGACAAAAACTGGTCTGCGATTTTCTGGAAAAAATTCTGGAAAATTTACATCTTTAGAATCTGGAAAAATTCCTGCAAAACATCCATTATGACTCGATACAAGCATTTGACTCGAACAAACAAACATAAATATCTTTTAGTTAATTGTTATTCTCATGTTTACGTTTCTTTTGAAAACGTGTGTAATCCTCCCTACACTTATCCCTTATGTAAAATACCTTTATATGCAATTAAGATGAAGTTAAAAACAAAATAAAGCATTTTTACAAATTTAAACATGAGGATAAACAATTAATAAAAGATATAAGACACTAACAAGCAAACAATTAAGCATGGGTTGCCTCCCACGAAGCGCTTTTCTTTATTTAAGAGTCTTGTAGCTAGACTCATAGTCGTGCTCCTACGTTTTCTCATTACCGCCCTCTTGACGGTTTCTAATGGGGGATTCCATGTTGTAGAAGTGCCCTAAAATGCGCTTCTCTAAGAGTTCATCCTCTCCCCAATCGGTCCTATATTCCGGTCCTAGGCTCAAGCAATCCTTATAGAATCCGAAAATCTTAGCCATAACATAATCAACACCTTTTTCCCTATCCTCATCATTCCTATAATAGACCAACAGTTTAAGTTCCTTTTCATCATTAGAAAGTGATGAAAACTTCTCAATCTTAAACGACATTTGGTAAGCTATGTCATCGATCTCATTCTTGAATCGCACTACTCCTAACGAGGGGTCATAGGTCATCCCGGTGCTTTCTATGAAAGGTTTTCCTAGAATAACATGGGATAAGCTAGGGTCTATGGCCGTGCTAATATCATCCACAATTATGAAGTCCGTAGGAAACGTGAAACTACCTACATAAACGGGCAATCCCTTAATTCTTCCTAGAAAATTGCAACTAACATTAGGATCATTGGGGTCTTGCCTAGTTGGAATAGGCTTCTTCAATATCCAATTGTAATAGGTGCTAGTCATTATGTTGATTGGGGATTTGCGATCAATGTAGGCTTTTGCCACAAAAAGGTATCCTATGACACATGGTATGTTAAGATTCCAAGGGTTCCCAAACTTGATTCGAGGACTTTTCCTAACATACATGTGACGGAGGTCACGCACTAAGTGAGGGTGGCGAGATAGTTCTTCTTCCGTAGGAAATTTGTTGAAATAGTCAATGTCTACTTCATCTACTTCCTCGGGTATTTCCTCATCCGCAAGTGTATAGTCCTCTTCGTCATTTGTTTCATTAGGTTCAACTAAGGTGATGGTATTGACGAATTGGACATGCTTAGTTAGCTTGCTTGGATCCTTAATCTCAATACCTGAAGGCTCGGGAGTTGAGATAGCACTAACCTTCTTATCACTATTAGTTATGAATTTCAAAAGGTTGTCTATTTTCCTATCCATCTCGGCTTGTTGATGGTTAAAGCGGTCCGAGAGCTTAGCCATTTGGGTTTCTTGGGATGCAACTAGGTTTTGCAACATCCCTTCGATGTTTTGTTGGTTAGGACCGTTAGGTGGGGGCATGAGAAATCATTAGAGGTGAATTCTTTGGTTTGTCCCCAGTAGAAGTCGGGCTTGTTTTTCCATGCTTCACGGGTTTCATTGAAATTCCTAGGTCCGGGTGTTGTAGGGAATCTTCCTCCCGCTCCATTAATACACGAGGATGCGTAGTCAACAGAAGCGTGTTCGGGGGATCGGGTGCTAGTGCGCGTGTTATGAGGATCACAAAACGGCTCGCACGAGGAAGAAACTTTGTTCACATGGTGTGAAGACTTAGGATTTTCGTAGGAACTCATGAGGAATTTAACTTGATCTTCAAGTTCGATCATCCTACGGTCGGAAGGAGGCAAGGAGATTGCCTTGACGGTTTTGGGCAGCTCACGGGGGTCATCCCAACTTTCGTTGTCATAGAGGGCGAGGTCCTCTATTATTTCCCATGATTCTTCTGCGGTGAGATCACTAAGTTTTCCACCGGCCGCTTGGTCAATGGATCGCTTAGTGGGGAAGTTGACATGATCATAAAAGATTTGGACTTGGAGCCAAAGATCAATGCCGTGATGAGGGACTTTATGAAGTAAGTCCTTGAATCGGGTCCATGCTTCGTAGAGAGATTCACCTTGACGTTGTTGGAACATCAAGATGTCATTCCTAAGCTTAGTGGTTCTCCCCGGTGGGAAAAATTGAGCAAGGAAGCGAGAGGTAAGATCATCCCAACTTGAGATGGAGCCGGCGGGAAGTCGCTCTAGCCAATTACTAGCTTGGTCCCGTAGAGAGAATTGGAAGAGACGCAGGCGCGTGGTCTCCCGAGTAGTAGCATTAAGGTCGATGGAATCGACAATTTTGAGGAAATCCCTCAGATGCTGATTTGGATCTTCGGAACGAAGTCCATGGAATGCACATCCGTTTTGCACCAACCGGATGGTGTCGGATCGCAGGGCCGTAGTTTGGGCTTGGTCGGGAAGCTCAATGGTGTTCCTATAGCCTAAGTGGCTTGGTCTCGAATACTCACCAAGAGTACGGGCTCTTGGTGGGTCAATTGGTGGTGGGTTGATGAATGGTGGGTGGTTATCACCTTCCATGATGAAAAGTGATGGGGTCACGAACAAAAGTAACGAAGAAGGGGGATAGACTAAGAGAAGGCTAAAAATGAGAAAAAATTTACTTGATAGGAATCAAGCAAAGAACCTAAACGAGGTGGACTACTAACTAGCTATTCTATTCCCCAGCAGCGGCGCCAAAAACTTGATAACGCTACACGCGTCGTTCGGGGTCAAGGAAACTTCCTTTTCTTCGAGCAAGTTTTATAACACCCTAGGCAGTGAACCTAATCGTTGTAGTGTAGTAATTAGGGTAAGCCACGGGTATTGATATCGTTCTCTAGGGGAATAGGAATGCTAGTAAGGAGTTACTACGCTAAGGTTAAGGTTGAGGAAGATTATTTTTTGTATTTTTATATTTTATGAAATGGAAAGGTACGAATCTCGGGTATTGGATTTGGGGGGTTGGTATTTCTACCGATTACTCTACTATTATCTAATTATCTAAACTAAGGTTGTGGGAGTCTATGTCTAATTAATGTGTGCTCGTATGATAGTTTAAAGATGTGTTTACTTAGGTTGTACTACTCCTTAATTATCTCCTATTGATGGTTGAGTTGTCACGTCCTTATTCTTAGTTGCGTTGTGTGTCTAAAGTTGTAGGGTATGCGTTTCTCCCTAACTCTTTGAACTTACCAAAGGGTCTCGTCTACAAACCCACTAGGGATGATAAACTCCTACTCTAAGGCGCTCTTTGGATGGTTTAGCCTACAACTACTCAGGTAATTATATTCTAAGGTTCACAAAGATGAATCAAGCATTAAGTACACAACGAATGACCTATCGCATTACTAGATCATTAATCAACTAAGATAAGAAACAACCAATCAATATTCAATAGTTAAGTTTCATACTTCCTAAGCAAACACACAAATAAATTAGCCGGACATGGAGAACATGCAAGCATACACACAAATAATCAAAGACATAATTGAATTAATGAAGTAAAGACTTATCTTGATGTAACATAGGGTTTAAAACCCTAAAATACTGTACAAGACACCTTAGGTTCGGTTTTAGGTTTTCACTCCAAAAGACTCTCTACAAAAGACTGAAAAATTCGGATTCTATATATAAGATTACATATGCGACGGTGTCACCTTATGTTTCGTGACGCCGTCGTGTCGCCGTCATTAGGGTTTCGTCTTGGCCACGTTAACCTTGCGACGGCGTCACCTTATGTCCGTGACGCCGTCCTCTTCAGCTTCTGACGTCGTCTGGATTGCATCTAGGCCGTCTGAGTAGCGACGGCCTACTCTTTCACAACTAGACGTCGTCACTTGAAAATACGAGTTTTGAGTTCTGAATCGTCACAAAAATCTTGGGACGGCGTCGCCATTAGCACCTGACGTCGTCGCCTTCTAATTTCAGCAACTGTGAGTGTCTCGATTTTGACTTTGGCCATTTTCTTCATATATTCGCGCCTTTTCGTCCAAATAAGTGCCATTCCAGCATTTTGCCTTCAAGAGACCTAAAAAGTGAAAAGGAACGATATTAAGCAATAACGGATACAAAAGTGATCAAATAAGGACTTAAACGACCCCTCAAAATGGTACCTTTTAAAACCTTATCAGATATCCTTGATGGTGTTGTAACAAGGAGTGGATCTCCTTGATATTAGGTGTTGTGTTGTGAAGGGTAGTAGTTCCTCCATAGTAATGGAACTAGGTGCTTAGCCTAGTACCTAATAAAGGGTAGGCGACGTTGTGATAGGATTAGTTCTCCTTGGTGGGAAAGAAATCGGTGGTTAGCCTAGCACGGTATAAAGAGTAGGAGACGTTGTGTTAGGTGTGGTTCACCTTGGTGTGAAGGAACTCGGTATTTAGCTTTGTACCGGAAAAAGGTTAAGCGACGTTGTGAAGGCTTCTCCGCCATAAGGAGATTGGTGTAGTGATTACGACCTCTCGAGTAGGTGACTCGGGGAGTGGAGTAGGGCAAGGAAGGAGTCCTTGTAGCCGAACCACTATAAATACTTGCGTTGTGGTTTTGTGCTTCTTACTCTTATCTTTTCATTACTTACCTTTATATGCTTGTTTATCAACATCCAACACTCACAACCAAATAGATTGACATAAGTCGATCTAAATAGATTAAGAGGAAGTTTTAATTGGCAAAACTATTCAACCCCCCCCCCTTCTAGTTTTCCACAATTGGTATCAGAGCTTCGTTACCAAGTTTCTTGAAGTATATTGTACTTTAAAAACTTGATACGATCCATGGTTAATTGAAAACTACAAAGAAAGTTTTTTATAAAAACAAACACCATGTTTTCTTTTAAACTATATGTTTGGATGTTGATTTGATAACAACATTTTTTTACTTTTTCCTTTAATCGCACTAATCTTCTTTGTCATGATGATTAGTCAAAACTCATACCCACCAAGCTATAGGAATCGCTTGGTAACAAGAATACCTTCCTTAAGAAGGTATCTTAAACGCAAAGGAGCGGGAATCGTCTAAGTGACATTTGCTGTGTCATTTATAAAGACATTCCTAAGTGCGCTAGAGGTATGATTTTCTTTTTATTTTTGCTTGATCATTAAGTATGCCTATTTAGGTATTTATATGATTATCCTTTGTGCATATACATGTTTTACATGAAGCTTCATTAGGAAGCCTTTTTTCTCACATACGTGTTATTCTTCTCGTCTAAAGTCGTGGTATATAAAACTTGTGTTTTATTTCTTTTAATCCAATAATAAAACAAAACACAAATTTCAAAAAGTTTCCTTCCCCATAAATAAACCACTCGACGTCCACCTTATCAAATCCTCACTTTTTTCAAATCTTCCAATTTCATGAATTCCCTCTCACTCAAAACTTCATCTTCTTCTCCATTTCATCTCAACCGAAACCAAGAAGGATCATCTTCAACATGGTTTACATCGCCCTCGTGCTCATCGTCTTAACACTCATCGCACTTGTGTTCCCTATGATGAAGTTCACATACGGAGACATTTACTTTGTGTTGTTAATCTTCATTGGGGTTATATACCCAATTCTGTGTATCATTCTAAGCATTGAAATGAAATATTATTAATAGTCTAGTTTATCTAGGTTATTATTATCATAATGTGTTTGTCATTTCTTTTGTTTCATATGTTTCGTACTCTTTTGTGATACATTAGAAGTCATGTATGCATGCTAAAAGAAAATGTTGGCTAAAACACATATCTTGGGAATAAATTTGTAAAACCTATGTTTTTGTAAAATCTGTTTCTGTAATTACAGATCTACGGATCCCGGAAGTTATACTAGCCGGATCCCATTTGAAAAGGAACCGTGGGATCCGTCCTACTGGAGAACAGTTTTTCATGCAAATTAAAAACCACTTTTCTTCTAAAAGTAATACTCTACCAGTGTGTCAAAACCATAAGTAAGTTAGGTGTCTTTCGTGCTAAAATCCATTGTTAATAAAAATCTAATAAAAACGTTAGATAATCATAGGTTGACCACAAACATCACTCTTTATTAACTCATCATTTCTATAGGTCCAACTATGACGCATGAATATGAGTTTGATTTTTCACTCACTAGAGTCTACACTCCGAACATCTCCCTTGAACCCAACACTCCTGGCATTCATGTCCGTGGGTTCAACAACCTCGAAAACCGTCACTTCCATGAAGGACGTATTGTAGACACCTCTCTACAATTCGAAGAAGGTATCAATACCTCCTTCCGAGCCATAGGACTAGAATGTCTTTTTGAAATCAATGAGAAGATATGTCCAAGGTTCATAATGGAATTCTTCCGTCAAGTTGAACTCGTTCGTAACGAGGATCGCTCTCTATCTCTTTGGTTATATATCAAAAACCAAAAGTTTACTCTAACCCTTGGGCATTTTGCTCACATCCTCCGGATTCCAAATCATGGAAAATTTTCCTTCACCGAAGATTGGTCTCTTGATTCTCTCTTCAATTTTCGTGAAGAAAATAGTCCATATTTTTCACACATACCCTCCCCGGAAGATTTAAATCGCATAATATGCAAACCCCGACCATATTACTCTGATCCAAACATTATCTTCACACGGGACATCCGAGAAGAGTACAAGCCTCTTGCACTCATCCTACGTGAGAATGTTTGGAGTCTTAGGGGAAATCGAGAAATCATTCCCGCTTGTTGTGCTCACATGTTGTACTATTTGCTAACATAACAACCATACAATCTCGCCTACTTCTTCGCAAGGCGAATTGTAAATCTTCAAGGCTCCAAGAATAAACTCATCCCTTATGGAATGTTCTTGACACGCCTTTATCACAACGTTATGCACTTCCATCCTCAATTTCAAAGTCCGTTGTACGTACTTGTGAACAAGATGATGGAACCGCTAAACATATCTCTCATAAAGACTTTCTTCATTCTTGATTCCACTAACACTCATCAATCACGTAATGATCCTCCTAGCGAAGACACTCAAGGAACCTAGTAGTATTTCAAAATAGGATCAATTATCTTGTACTCGTGCTTTATCAATGTAATCCTATTTCCCTCATGAAATAAAAACATCTTACATTTGATATCTTAGTGTTAGAACCCCTTTTAAACTAACCTTGATTAATAATGCATTGTCAAGATTATTGCATACCTTTAGTAAAGGTTCTGCTGAGCAGATGGACGGATCCCAAAGTTTGTGCTAGACGGATACCTACACTTAGGGAACCGTGGGATCCGGCAAACAGAAAATGCAATTGCAAGCATTATATTTCAAACATATCCTTAGAACACCTCACACTAAGCTAAACATAGTGTCTTAAGGCAAATTAAGTCCTTATCAAGATAGGTAGATCTCTCATACTCACACATAACTCACCTAGATCACAATCTAAGAAGCTTGTAGATCTATCGTTTCATTTTTAATCCATTACTCTTCCGCTCTTAAACTCACACTTCATTTTTTACTTGATCCCTCACTTCTAGTCTTAGAAATCTTTTCGATTATGGCAAAATTGATCATAAATCATCCCTACCTCAAAATTGATCAAAGTTGATCAAACTCTAGTTTTCCCATCTCAAAGCTTCTAGGATATTTTCCAAAACACTATCCTAAATCACAAACTGATCTCTAGGATCATTTAGCTTCAATTGACACTCTCATCTTTAGTGTCATCCTTGCTCATCCATTGGCACTCATGAAAGTTCCAAATCCTTCCATAAAAGACAATCATTAGCTACATCACTCATTACCTCCAAGTACTTAAGCACCCCTTCATTTAAGACACTTAGGAGGACTGAAACACTCAAGATGATATAGATCTTAGATCTTAGAAACATCATTTCCACTCTTTCATAGCTGTTGATAGCCGGATCCCTAGGATTAGCCTAGACCGATCCTTCTGATGAGGGAACCGTGGGATCCGGATGACAGTTTATGTCAAATCTTGCTAAAACAATCATTTCAACTCATCTTTCTAACTCAAACACTCAATCTCATCTTAAATGAGTTCCTAGATCAGTACAAACTCTGAAGTTGACTCTTGTGCATGTTAATCATCACATTTCAATAAATCTTAGTAGCTTAAGGCTTAAATGCACTTGCCAAATCTCTTGGTTTATAAACCACATTGTTAGGACTTCCATAGTTATCACCTTCATCCTAACTTTCAGCACTTTAGAAACCCTTACAAACCTCTTGAAGTAATCTCATCATGAGGAAAACTCCAAGTAGTAATCTATCCACCAAAGAACCACCCATGAAAAAGGCTCGTGTTATACACGAAATTTCTTCAACCGAATCATCTCCAGTCAAGCCAACAAATGATAGGATCTTTCCTCAACCAATCAAATCAATTCCTAAAAGGATAATACCCACAAAACTACCTATGCCAAACACCACCATACCTCCTAGGCCAAACAATATCATCTCCACTAAACCATCACCATTGGTTCCTAGAGCTATTTCATTTACATCTCCACTATCATCACCACACCTCTAATATTTAGAGGATTTGCCTCCTAGGTCGTCTCATCCGCCTCCGCCGACAACATTCTCCTCATTAGGAGGAATAATGGTACAAAATCAAGGTGTTGAGTCAACACTTGCTCCGGCTTCCTTTTCGCCATTTCAATCATATAATCCTATTTGGATTATGAGAAATCATCAAAGCCAACCACCCGACCACATGGAAGTTGATGCTTCTTTACCTCCACCCTCAAACATTGTAGAGCCATCACTTAATGAGCCTCCACCAATTCCTCTTTCATTTGAAGATCCTCAACCCACTTCACTTGAACTTCCACTTCAAGAAACTCAAAACCATGACAAGGATTGCTATCATTGTAAACATGTTGAAAGGTTGATACATGAACTACATGATGAGCAACGTTTCATTTTTTATCACCTCCTCGAACGTTTCGAAAAGGTAAACAAGCCTAAACTACAATGAGCATCATAGTTACAAGCTCAAACTTAGAATGTTTAGGAAACTTATCTCATCCTTGATCATCATTAAGCTCTTAGTTGAATCTTGAGTTTAGGTAACTCATTAACACTAGTAGCACTTGTATGGCTAGTTCATTCTCTTAGTTTTAGAAATTTGTTTGATCATCTCTTGTTTTATTGAATGAATATCTATATGCCATAATTGTTTTGTGGTTTGTGCTTTGTGCTTTGTGCTTGCTTTATCATATACTACTTAACATCCTCATTAGCATTAATTGAAACACTCTCACTGCTGAAGAAACTGTCAACAGACAGCCGGATCCCTCAAAAATGCCTAGCCGGATCCCTCCAAGAAGGGAACCGTGGGATCCGTGGTACAGAAGCACAAATTTCTACTAACTTGAGTTTATTTGCAGGAAATTATGCACTGTACTCTTGTTTTCTAACCTTTACTTTGTAGATTTTTAAAATACACATGAAGATTTTGACACCATAAAGCTAGGGGAGCTTTGTGTCAAACGATATCGCAAAAACATTTGCAACTTAATCCGATTTTGGATTATACTTCATGACATCCCATTGCAACTTTGCAATCTTCAAGGGGGAGCACGTTTTCGTCACTTAGACGAACCATTTGCAAACATATTTGCAAACTCAATTAGTTTATTTTATGTCATGTCCTTGACGACCTCTCAAAGGGATGGACTCGTCAAGGGGAAGTTAAGACGAGTACCATTCCCATCACTTGCTCTCTTTACATTTTTACATATTTTTTTCTTATAAAAATTGTGTTAGTTTCTTTTAACACTTTTTTTTTCGACAAAAAGGGGGAGAAGAAAGTAAAAACTACTAATTCAAATTTGCTACGAATTTTAGTTTTTCTTAAAATAATTTTATGTTTTGTCATCAACAAAAAGGGGGAGATTGTTAATACAATAAGCCGTAAAAACGTTTATTTATATTTTACGATCTTCTAAATGTTTTGTCGATAACAAACGTAAAATCATTTTAAAGAAACAAATAGAATACGTAAATAGTTTGAGTCAATAGTTTCCTAACACACTTACGTTTTCACATAAAACACTAAAACAAGTATAAGTGATTTTATGATTTAGATACATATGTACAACAACTAGTGTTTACATATTGGGTTAGCATATACTTAAACTAAGTATACTAAAATGGGTAAAAAAACTAGCAAATGGTATTGACCCATAACCCATGGTTTTATATATAACACTTAACCAAGTTCATTGTATCCATGAGATACATTGTATCTAGAAAGAAAACCATGGATCAACCCATGACCAAAAATACCCATGGGCAAAGAGGAGCGTCCCACGAATCCCTAGCTTTGTGCTAGCCGGATCCCTTGTGGGAGGGATCCGTGGGATCCGGGGAACAGTAGAAAATTTCCTCTATAAATAGAGAGCCACTTCTTCCTTTCTACTTACCACTTTACATACATACTGCCCCAAGTATTATATCCCTCTAACCTCAGATCCAAGTGATCTATGTAGTTTATCTTTTGTTTTTGTGTGATTCTCTAGGTTCCTCTTAAAGGCGAGATAACCACCTCTTGAAGATACATTGTATCCATGAGATACATTGTATCTAGAAAGAAAACCATGGATCAACCCATGACCAAAAATACCCATGGGCAAAGAGGAGCGTCCCACGGATCCCTAGCTTTGTGCTAGCCGGATCCCTTGTGGGAGGGATTCGTGAGATATGGGGAACAGTAGAAAATTTCCTCTATAAATAGAGAGCCATTTATTCCTTTCTACTTACCACTTTACATACATACTTCCCCAAGTATTATATCCCTCTAACCTCAGATCCAAGTGATCTATGTAGTTTGTCTTTTGTTTTTGTGTGATTCTCTAGGTTCCTCTTAAAGGCGAGATAACCACCTCTTGAAGACGAGCAAGCTCAAGTCCATGAGTTGCCATTCTTCGTCATCATCAAGACAACTAAGGTTCTCTTGTTGATAGTTCTTTCTTTCTCCATAGATGTTGGGTTGAAGGCATTAGTGAAGGATGCCGAAAGTGTCAAGACGAAAGCATTAGTGAAAGGTGCTTATCATCCGTGTCAAAAGCATTAGTGAAGAATGCTAAAGGTGTCAAGATGAAGGCATTAGTGAAGGGTGCCAAGCGTTGTGTCAAAGGCATTAGTGAAGGATGCCTTAGAATCAAATCAAGTGGCATTTGGGAAGAATGCCTAGGTCGTATAATCGATGAGGTGCATCGTTATACATATAAGTATTTGTTTATTTCCAAGGATTGTGATATCCTTGATGGTGTTGTAACAAGGAGTGGATCTCCTTGATATTAGGTGTTGTGTTGTGAAGGGTAGTAGTTCCTCCATAGTAATGGAACTAGGTGCTTAGGCTAGTACCTAATAAAGGGTAGGCGACGTTGTGATAGGATTAGTTCTCCTTGGTGTGAAAGAACTCGGTGGTTAGCCTAGCACCGTATAAAGAGTAGGCGACGTTGTGTTAGGTGTGGTTCGCCTTGGTGTGAAAGAAGTCAGTATTTAGCTTTGTACCGGAAAAAGGTTAAGCGACGTTGTGAAGGCTTCTCCGCCATAAGGAGATTGGTGTAGTGATTACGAACTCTCGAGTATGTGACTCGGGGAGTGGAGTAGGTCAAGGAAGGTGTCCTTGTAGCCGAACCACTATAAATACTTGCGTTGTGGTTTTGTGCTTCTTTCTCTTATCTTTTCATTACTTACCTTTATATGTTTTTTTATCAACATCCAACACTCACACCCAAATAGATTGACATAAGTCGATCTAAATAGATTAAAAGGAAGTTTTAATTGGCAAAACTATTCAACCCCCCCTTCTAGTTTTCCACACAGCTGATTGTCAAACATTCCCTAAGACAATACTGTTTATGGCTGGTCTTGCGGAAAGCTGGGAGGGGTCTCCATTACATCCTGAGATTGTTTGTTGTGGAGAAAGTATGTAAATTTTCAATTAAAATAAAGTATAGGAACTTATCTTTCTGATATTTATCTTTATTATTCCTTTTTGCAAAAATGTCATTCAGGAATTTCATTGTTGCTGGTGGTGCTAAGGAAGTCAGCTTTCTTCCGAAGGATCCCCAAGAAGCTAGCTATGGGGTGGGCTCTCCTTGGGTGTCTGTGAATGATGTTGAAGCTCAACCTATTGAGCCTGTGTCCTTTGCTCCTCCTTCGAAAGAAAAAGAACCTCTGGATGTCGAAGACTAGGTAGTTGAGAATATGGCAGAATCAGATGATCCTGCCTCAGAGGAACAATTGGCTATCGTAGGACCCTCAGGCATTGGGGAGAGAGTACGAAGAAGGAAAGGTACAAGCGCGAAGGCTGCTAAGTCTACATCAAAGAGGAAGCTTATCTTGCCCACTCCTCCCTCTCGAACTACCCGGCAGAAGAGTGCCCAGGGTAAGGCTGTGGTATTTCCAGCCATCGAAGGGCCCAGTACAGATGATATTCATGGTAAGGTTTCTTCCATGTTACAAAGAATTAGATGCAAATAATAACATACTAACAAGTTTATTGATGTTGCAGGACTCCCAGATACGAAGGAGCTTCCTTCCCCCTAGCTTGTCATTTGCTTGTTGAACGTGTGACCCCGCCCAATTAGAAGGGGGTGATGGACAACATGTCTATGGAAAGGCTTTGTGATCTTCATGATAAGAGCTATGTTAGACAGTGTATGTTGGATAATCAGCTCAACACCAGAACAAGGGAGCTTCTCCGTACTGTCGCCAAGGCTAGGGAAGAGATGGACGTCATGCTTGACATGGAGAAGGCAAGGGACAAGAAGTATGCAGACCTGCAGGCAAAGTGTGAAGAAGCTATGGAGGACTTCGACAAAAATCCCTTGGTTCATGATCTCCGAGCAGATGTGGAGAAGCTCAAGGGTCAGTTAGCTGAAAGCCAAGCTGAGTGCAACAGGCTATCTCTAGAAGACGCAAAGGTCATGGGCTACAAAGAGCAAATATCCGTTCTGACATCCAAGTGTGGAGGCCTTGAAGAAGAGAGGGCAAATCTAGTTGACCAGGATATCAAGCTTAGGGAGAAGGTGGATGGGTTGGACCTTCGTTTGAAAATGCTCAAGAAGGATAGGGTTGATTTGGTGACCAAAGTCATCCTCTACATCGCCATGGAGTTGTATCATAGTGATGATGTGGGTATTATGATTAGGAAATTGGTGAATGAAGCCATATTTCATGGCAAATGTACCACTTTGGAGGAGGTGGCCGAGACAGGGGAACCAGTGAAGCTTGCAAATGTTCCATACTACAGAGCAACCCATGGGCAGGAACATGATGATGCAGGAAATGCCTTATCTACTGCAGAGTTCTCCTTCCTTGCTGAAGGGACGAAGGATCCAGCGGCCTTTATTGAGGACCTGCTAGCCAAGAAGCCATGGAAAGTCCAGCCTGCCTCCCCTTCGAAGAGGACACCATCTCCCAAGGTTCCATCCCCAGGTTCTGCTGATCCAACCCACTCTAAAGTTTGATGAAGGCTACCGTGTGGTAGTAATTTGATCCCTCAGGATGGTATGTACCATGTTTCAAACAATATGTCTGTGTCTCTTTCCAGGCTATATTCCTGATGAAAAAACTTACATTTTATATATGTGGTAAAGGCCTTGGCCTAAGACAATATCTTGCTTGTTTGATCGTTAAGGCTACGGCCTGTTGGACTAGTTAAACTAGTCGTAAATGAATATCTACACTAGGGCCTGTATTTTGCTATCTTTGATTCTTCTCTTTACGTTTCATTTGCACATAAAATTTTTACAACCTAAGGCCTATGGTAGATGCATAGCCTCATTGTGTGTAATTACTTCACCAAGAATATAGCAATCGTATAATTTAATTGCTGACAGAGGATTGCGACCCACTCCATCTTAATCCTTTGGGTAGCGAAAGGCTTGGAATACCTTAAGACAACGTAGGAAAGTTAATGTGAAGTTGAGGTGGATGTTAAGCATATGAGCAAGACGTATTGTTAGTCTTTGTACATCCCTTCGACATTGAAACTTATAAAAACGAGTTGGTGCACAAATCTTTGTTGTATTGAATGAAACAAGAGATTTGAGGGAAATGTGTTATATCATTTAGTGGGTAGGGAGGATTACATCATTTTAAGAAATTAATACTAGACGCCTACCATTAATGCTTCTTTCCCCAAGTGAGAAGAATGCAAATACATTGATTGAAAGCAAAATAAAAAATGTCCTTAGACATTGTAAGTTTCATATGTAAAACTTACGAAGGGTAGTGCCATTCCAAGTTCTATCAATAGCGTCTCCATCAAGGGTTTCCAGCTTGTAGACTTCGTTGCCATATGCTTCCTTTACTACGTATGGCCCTTCCCATGTAGGCCCTAGTTTACCCTGATACTCAGCTTTACTTGCGCTGTTAAGTCGGAGGACGTATTCTCCTGGCTTGAATGTCGAAGGCCGAACCCTGCTGTTATAGTACTTTTCAATCTTTTGTTTATGGATAGAATCCCTGATCGAGGCTATTTCCCTTCTTTATTCGAGTAGGTCTAGGTTGCTGCGGAGTCTTTCTTCGTTGTCTGTTGCTTCAAAGTTCATGACTCTTTCTGTTTTGACACTCATTTCCGAAGGGATGACAGCTTCCGTGCCATATGTCAAGCTAAAAGGTGTCTCCCCATGACTTGACTTTGTGTGCGTTCTGTGAGCCTAGAGTACTTGAGGTAGTTCATCTACCCAACAATGGTGGCTGTATCCAAGCCTTCGTTCTATGCCTTGGATGATGTTCCTGTTAGTAACTTCCACCTGTAATTGATGCTAAAGGCTTGGCTTCAACCCATTTCGTGAAGTAATCGATGGCTACGACCAGGAATTTTACCCCTCCTGGAGCAATTGGTAGAGGACCTACGATATCTATCCCCCATTGGCTGAAAGGACATGCGGATGTCACGGAGGTCATATCTTGTTTTGGTAGCCTTGGCACTTTTGAGTAGATTTGACAGGATTCACACTTCTGGATAATTTCAACTGCGTCCCTGTGCATCGAAGGCCAATAATATCCTTTCCTCATGATCTTAGAAACAACGGAGCGAGGTCCTACGTGTAGCCCGCAAGACCCTTCGTGCACTTCTTGAATGATGTTGGCAGCTTGCCTAGGTCCCACATAACGAAGCCATGGAGACAAGAAGGACCTTCTGTATAAGTAGTTCCCCGTGATTCTGTATTGTGGTGCTTTGACGCGAACCTTTCGTACTAATTTCTGATCCTCCGGCAGTATATCACTTATTAGGTATTCTCTAATCGGAGTCATCCAATTTGACTCTTCCTCCAGTATTACGTCAGACACCTCCTTTCGGACGATGGACCTATCTGCCAATACTTCGACCAGAACCTCCTTAGTTAGATGAGCAAAGGTCATTGATGCCAGTTTTCTAAGTGTATCCGCCTTTTTGTTTTGGTTCTTTCGAACATGCTCTATGTCGTAGGATGTAAACCCTTCGAGCATCTCCTTGGCTTTATCCAGGTATTGCTTGATCACAGGCTGCCTTCCTTTGTAGGAGCCCTTGATCTGATTGGCCACCAGTTGTGAATCAACAAAAATAGCCAGGTCTTCTACCTCCATGTATTTAGCCAGTCGGAGGCCTGCTAGCAAGGCTTCCTACTCCGCTTCATTATTAGTAGCATCAAATTCAAAACGGAGTGCATAAGTATACTCCTTTCCTTCAGGGTCAACTAGTATTAACCCTGCACCAGATCCGTTGGAGCTGGAGGCCCCATCGGTGTAAAGCTTCCTCCCTTTGACCGTCTTCGCAGGCTTCTTCTCAGCAACTTTGTTGTCCTGATTTGGCTCGGAAGGTGTTTCGGCTAAGAAGTCTGCCAATATTTTCCCTTTGACCGAGTTTCTACCCTTGTACTCGATTTCGTGCTCTCCTAGCTAGATAGCCCACTTAGCTATCCTTCCAGATTTCTCTGGCTTCGAAAGTATCTACTTAATAGGCTTGTCAGTGAGCACGGTTATGGGGTGAGCCTGGAAGTACCTTCGAAGGCGCCTCGCAGCATGGATCAAAGCCAAGATTAACTTCTCTAACTCTGGATAATTTAGCTCAGCTCCCTGTATAACTCTGCTAACGAAGTAAATAAGGATTTGTTTCTTTTCCCTTTCCGCTAATAAGACAGCACTGATGCTTTCGAAGAAGGCTGCGATGTACATAAACAACACCTCTCCTTTGATTGGGGCGGTAAGTGTAGGTAAGATAGCCATAAACTCCTTGAGCTTTTGAAAGGCAGCTTCTGCATCCGTGCTCCACTGAAATGTATTTTTATCCGTGCATCCTTTGAGTGTCTTGAAGAATGGCAAGGATCTGTCTGCACCCTTCGATAGGAATCTGCTGAGGGCTGCCAACTTTTCGTTTAGACTTTGTACATCCTTGAGGGATTTAGGGGGCTGCAAGTCTGTGATGGCCTTAACCTTTGAAGGGTTGGCCTTAATACCCTGCTTTGTGATCAGGTGTCCCAGGAATTGTCCCTCTTCCACGCCGAAGGAACACTTTTTGGGATTTAACTTCATGTTGATGGCGCGAAGCTGATCGAAGGTTTCCTTTATGTCGGAGAGCATGTCCTCCTCCGTTATACTCTTGATGACCATATCGTCTACGTATGCTTAGAGGTTCCTACCTATTTGCTTGTTGAAGGCTTTGTCCACTAGCCTTTGGTAGGTAGCACCTGCGTTCTTCAAACCGAAGGGCATCTTCTTGTAACAATACACGCACTTTCTTGTAAAAAAGGCTGTTTTCTCTTCGTCCTCTTCTGCCATCTGTATCTGAAGGTAACCCTTGTAAGCGTCCAGAAAACATTTCAGTCGAAATCCTGATAAGGATTCCACTTTCCAATCGATTTATGGTAGAGTATAGCAGTCCTTCGGACAGGCTTTGATGATATATGTGAAGTCTACACACATCCGCCATCTTCCGTCATGCTTTTTAACCATCACCGGATTGGCTACCCATGTTTGATACTTCACCTCCCTGAATATGCCTGCTGTTACGAGCTCATCTACTTCCTTGCATGTTGCGGCATTCCTTTCGGGTGCAAGGCTTCGACGCTTCTGTTTGATAGGTTCAATGTGCTTGAACTCATTAAGCTTGTGCTCAGTGCCGAAGGGCTTTCCGTCTATGATGAGAGTTCTGGGGACCCCCGTCATGTCAGAGTAAGTCCATGCGAAGACATATGCATTAGCCCTTAGTAACTTTTGCAGTTCTGCCTTAAATGAGGCAGGGAGCTTCTTTCCAATGACCACCGTCTGATCAGGGTAGAGTTCGTTTACTACGATGCGCTCTTCGGCATCAGTGCAGCTGAGAACATCTTTTGGAGGCTCTTCTAGAATTTTTTTAACCCTTTTGCCCACGTCCGTAGGCCTCTTCGTGTTGTAACTGGAGAAAATCATTCCAATACCGAATGGTGTTTGGAATTTGATTGCTGCATGTATGGTAGAGACAACGATACCCATTTTCTGCATTGCGGTTCTCCCTATTAACAGGTTATAGGGAGATTCGGACCTTACGAGCATGAAAACCAGTGTTTCTATCCTTTTTAACCTTCCTTCTCTAATCGTAACCTCTAGAGGGACTTCTCCCAGAGGGCATGAGTGCTGCCCTGAGAATCCCACCAAGGGTACCTTCGAATCTACCCTCTTCGACCTTATAGAAGGCTTGAGCTTCAGAAAACAATGTTCGTAGATCACTTCGCAAGAGCTTCCACAGTCTAAGTAAGCTCTATTTACTTCTCTGTTGGAGATTAGGACTTTGATGACTACGGGGTCTGTTAATACAAATAAACCGTAAAAACGTTTATTAATATTTTGCGATCTCTTTGTGTTTTGTTGATAACAAATATAATGTTATCATAAGTAAAATTATAAGGATACATGTTATTTTTGTAAAGCATTTACATATAGTCACTTAATACAAATTGTAGTAATAAATCATTTGTTGTAATAGTTTATTAGGATGGGTAAAAATCACAACCCATGGATCATATCCATAACCCATGGTATTGACCCATACCCACTTGACTAGATACATTGTACTCATTAGATACATTGTATCTAAAGAAATACCCATGGACCAACCTATAACCCATGACCCATGACCCATAACCAAAAAACCCATGGGCAAAGAGGAGCGTCCCACGGATCCCTAGGTTTACACTAGACGGATCCCTTAAGGGAGGGATCAGTGGGATTCGGGGAACAGTGGCAAGTTTTTCCTATAAATAGAGAGCCATTTCTTCATTCTAACTCACCTCTCTTCTTACTAATTCTCTCATATACTATCATTCTCTTCTAACAAAAGATCACTTGATCTAGAGAGTTGTTCTTCTTTCTTTCTTTAGTGATTCTCATATAGGTCCTTCTCTAAGGCGAGATCACGAGCATTCTACAAGTCATCCAAGCAAGGGGTCCTTGATTAATTTGTTCCTCCACAAGATTTTTGTAGCAAAAATCTTGTATTTGATATTTCACATAGTTGTTGTGTAATAGTCGTGTTGGTTTGGTCCACCGTGTTACAAACTCGGTATTTAGCTTTGTACCGGAAAAAGGTGTAAGCAACGTTGTGAAGGCTTCTCCGCCAAGTTGAAGGAGTTTGTTGACATAGTGCTTGAACTCTCGAGTAGGTGACCCGGGGAGTAGAGTAGGGCAAGGAAGGTGTCCTTGTAGCCGAACCACTATAAATCGGTTGTGTCATTTCTATCCTTTACTCTGCTTTATTTACTTGCATTACCATTAGATCTATACTTACCCTTAATCCATACGATTTCACATAATATCGAATCTAAAGTTTTTGAAACTAACTTAAAATCGGCAAAACTATTCAATCCCCCCTTCTAGTTTTCCACAATTGGTATCAAGAGCTAAGTTTATAAAAGTTTTAAAGTAAACCGTATTTTAAAAACTTTTTGATCACTATGGGTTCTGAAAACTACAAGGAAGGGCAATCTATGCAACGACCACCACTACTTGAAACTAATGGTTTATATATTGGAAAAATAGATTCGAAACGTATGTGAAGTCTAAAGATATTGATCTTTGGTCCATTGTTGTTGAAGGCGATTTTGAGGCTACCTCAAAAGATGATAAAAGAAACTTAGTTAACATACCTCATGATAAACTAAACGATGACATGAAGAAAAATCTTTCCAAAAATAGTGAAGCTAAAATGGTTTTATATAATGCTTTACCCAAAAAGGAATTCGAAAGAATTTCTATGCTTAAAACCTCTAAAGAAATTTGGAATTCTTTAGTTGTAACTCATCAAGGTAATCAACAAGTTAAAAATAATAAAATTGATTTATTTGTTCAACAATATGAACAATTTTCAATATCGGATGAGAAAACTATAGATCATTCTTTTGCTAATTTTAATACTATTATTACATCTTTACAAGCACTTGATGAATCTTTTTCTAGCCGTAACCATATTAGGAGATATCTAAGGGCACTTCCATCCAAGTGGAGATCCAAGGTGACGGCAATCGAAAGATCTGACAATCCTCACCCTTGATGAACTCATAGGCAACTTAAAAGTCTATGAGCTTGTCTTTGCTAAAGATTCTGAAGCCTCAAAGGTGAAAGAGAAACACAAATCTCTTGCCCTTAAAGCCAAAAAGGCCTCAAGCGATGAAGAGAACTCCTCTTCGGATAGTGACAACGAGGAGTATGCCATGGCGGTAAAAGACTTTAAAAAGTTCTTTAGAAGGAAGGGAAGAAACGTCAAACAACCGTATGACGATAAGAAAGGATTCCAGAAAAGCAAAGAGGACGAGAAGCCAAGGGATGATCGTGCTTGCTTTAAATGTGGGGACCCAAACCACTTTATAAGTAAGTGTCCCAAACGGGATGATCAAAAGGCATTCGTGAGCGGCTCGTGGGGAATGAGCGAGAAGGAGGAAGAAGAAATTTGTCTCATGGCAAATGACGAGGTATGTCACGAATACTATAGTAGCTCATCACTAGATGATGACTCATTGCATAATGAATATGACAAACTTTGCAAAATTAGCTTAAAAGTAATTAACAAAAACAAGTTTTTGAAAAATCAAAACCAACGTTTAGATAAGGAAGTCATAGAGTTAAAAGCAAAATTGAAACGTCTAGAAAAGGGTAAAATAGCAAGTGGCGAATGTGAACTTTGCATTCAACTTCAAACACTAGTTGATCAACTAGATTCTAAAATTGCTAGAATAAGTACTAATACTTTAGATATGATACTAGATAGTGTTAAAACTGGAAACAACCAAAAAGGTTTAGGCATTCAGCAACTTGAAGCGTCAACTAGTGAAAACAAATAAACACAATTTGTTAAGGCACTAGAAAAACAAGCCACTGTTGTGGTGGATCCCACGGATCCCATAAAAAGGGAACCATCTAGTGTACAGCCAGGGATCCGTGGGTCTGCTGAATCAAACAGTGGTAATAACACAGCTTCTTCCTCTAGAACTGATTTTGTTATTGTTAATAAGAAGAAACCAACTTACATTACCACTAGACAACCACCCCCAATATAATCCTAATTTTGCAACAAACAAAGCTCTATCTTTCTCAAAACCTAACACATCTAGGAGACCTAACAATGTTTACCTGAGAAGTAACCATCAAATGGGATGGAAACCAAATATGCAAAATGGTTTTCCTTTTCAAAACTTTGCACCATGGAATGCATATTCACCTTATCCATACATGTCTAACATGAATGGAATGTTTAACACTAATGGACCCATGAACAAATGGGGACCAAACTTTTGAGTTAATTGTTTTCTTAGGTGTGCTTAAAGGTCGACCTAGATCCGGATGAATGGGTCAAGGATAGCAGGTGCACAAGGCACATGACCGGCAATAAAGATCTATTCTCCACATATGAATCCTTCAATGGAGGAAATGTGGTGTTTGGAAATAGCAAAAGTAAAATCATCGGTAAAGGTACGATTTCTAACAAATCTCTAACCATTAATGATGTGTGTCACATAGAAAACCTAAACTTCAACCTCTTAAGTAAAGGACAAATATGTGATAAAAAGTCCAATGTACTTTTTACCGAAACCGGTAGTAAGATATTAAAAAATGGCATAACCATAGGAAGAGGAATTAGGAAACATGGAGTCTATGTCATTAAAATTGGTAATGAACCTAAAGACAAACTTTGTCTTACTTCTATGGATGATACTTCGACCTTATGGCATCGAAGATTGGGTCATGCCAATATGCGACTTCTTCAATCGCTATCATCCAAAGATCTAGTAAGAGATCTACCTAAGTTAAAATATGAACATCACTTTTGTGATGCTTGTAATGTAGGGAAACAAGTCCATTCTAGTCACAAAGCTAAAAAACATGGTGTCTACAACTAAGTGTCTAGAATTACTACACATGGACTTATTTGGTCCATCCGCTATCCAAAGTTATGGAAGCAACTACTACACTTTGGTCATAGTGGATGATTACTCTAGGTACACATGGACTAAATTCTTAAAGAACAAAACGGAAACATTTAATTATTTTGAAATATTAAGCAAGAAAATCCAAAGACAACTAGGAAGTCCTATAGTGTCTATTAGAACGGATCATGGTAGGGAATTCGATAATGAAGTGCAATTTAGAGCCTTTTGTGACGCTAATGGTATTACTCACAACTTCTCGGCTCCTCGCACTCCACAATCGAATGGGGTAGTTGAAAGAAAGAATAGAACTCTACAAGAAATGAGTCCCACCATGCTAAATGAGCAATCCATACCTCAAAAGTTTTGGTGCAATGTCGTTGATACTTCAACGTACATACTTAATCAAGTCTTAATTAGACCAATTTTAGGTAAAACTCCATACGGGTTACTTCGAGGCAAAAAGCCTACGTTAGACCACTTTAGAGTTTTTGGTAGCAAATGTTTTCTTCTTAACACTAAAGATTACCTTACAAAATTTGATCCTAAATCAACCGAATGTATATTTCTAGGTTACTCTCCAAATAGCAAAGCTTACGTCATATTAAATAAAGAAACAATGAAGGTAGAAGAGTCATTAAATGTAAAATTTGATGAAAGTCCACCCAAACCCTCTCCACCTCTTGTCGATGATGAGATTGTTTAAAGTGAAGCTATTGTAATAAAGAAAAAGATAAATGAAGAAGAAGAAGAATCTTCAAATAATGAACTCATAAACATTAAAGAGTCCAAAGATCACCCCGTAGATAAGGTTATAGGAAAGTTAAATGAAAGAACCTTAAGGTCTCAAGTCCAAAACCAAAGTAGCTTATTTTGTTTTGTTTCAACCATAGAACCTAAGAATACACAAGAAGCCATAAAAGATGAAATTTGGGTAATGGCAATGCAAGAAGAGTTAAATCAATTTGTTTCAAATGATGTTTGGACACTTGTCCCTCCACCTAGTAATCAAACCATAATAGGAACCAAATGGGTTTATAAAAACAAATTAGATGCAAACGGAGTAGTGTCTAGAAACAAGGCTAGACTCATTACCCAAGGGTATAACCAACAAGAAGGAATAGACTTTGATGAGACCTATGCCTCCGTGGCTAGATTAGAGTCTGTAAGAATACTTCTTGCTTATGCTTGTGCTAATGATCTTAAGCTTTATCAAATGGATATCAAAAGTGATTTTCTAAATGGTTTTATTAATGAAGAAGTATATGTAGCTCAACCTCCGGGCTTCATCGATTTTGAAAAACCTAAACATGTGTATAAGTTAAAGAAAGCCCTCTACGGTCTTAAACAAGCTCCAAAAGCTTGGTATGATAGACTCAAGTCATTCTTAATCAAACACAACTACACCGTGAGGTTAGTTGATAACACACTTTTTACTAAGAAAAAGGAGTCACATATAATCATAGTTCAAATATATGTAGATGACATTATATTCGGATCTACTTGTCAAGACATGTGTGATGATTTCTCTCAAATCATGCATGACGAGTTCAAGATGAGTATGATGGGAGAACTTAGTTTCTTTCTTGGTCTACAAATCAAACAAGTAGAAGATGGTATCTTCTTTAATCAATCTAAATACATAAAAGAGATGTTAAAGAAATTCGGTCTAGAAGAGTCGAAACCAATTAGGACACCAATGTCATCCGACACCAAACTCACAAAAGATGGAGACGGCGAATCCGTTGAAAACACAAAATATCGTGGCATGATTGGTAGTCTTCTTTACGTCACGGCTAGTAGGCCGGATATCATGTTTAGTGTTTGTCTATGTGCTAGGTTTCAAGAAAACCCTAAAACATCACATCTAGAAGCCGTCAAAAGGATATTTAGATACATTAAGGGTACAACACAATTAGAATTATGGTATCCTAAGGGTACGGGAGTAGAAATAATTGTATATGCAGACTCTGACCATGCACGTGATTATGTTGACCGAAAAAGTACAAGTGGGGTATGTACTTTTATGGGATTTTGTTTAACATCTTGGTTTTCTAAGAAACAAACGGCATTAGCAATATCAACAACCGAAGCCGAATATGTCTCCGCCGGCAAAGCATGCCAACAAGCACTATGGATGAAACAAGCGTTAGTTGACTATGACATTCATCTAAGTGACATAGCCATTCTATGTGACAACAAAGGTGCCATCGATTTAAGCAAGAATCCGGTATTACATTCTCGTACAAAGCATATAGAGATTCGTCATCACTTCTTAAGAGACAATGTTCAAAAGGGGAACATCTCTATTGAGAAGGTAGCGTCCGAAGACAACATAGCCGACGTCCTCACCAAACCGTTGAAGCAAGAACAATTCAACCTACTTCGTCTTGGTCTTGGTCTCATGGAACAATCGTCGTAATTTATTGTTTAACTCTACAAGGTATGTAAACACTAGCCTTCTTCTTTCTGAGTCTAGGATCTCTATTTAACGCACAACTCACAAGCAATACGGGAATTTTCAAAACCCAAGATAAGTCTTTCACTTATAACTAATAGTTTTTCTTATTTTCTTTCAAAATAAGTACAAGTTGCAAACACATAATTACATACACATCTTCTTTTCAAAGGATAAAACGTTTTTCGCACATAGAAACCTCCTTTCAAAAAGTTTTCTAAAAATGATACCTCTTCCCGTATCAATTTCACAAAAGCAATCTCTCACGTCTAGGACAAATCGCTTTTTCATTATTAATACAAAGTAAAAACCCGTTTTCATTGCATCTCATGTCTTTTGAATGCTAAAGACGACACATAACTAATATGTGTTTTCGGGTACATTCATTTAAGCAACAATGAATTAGGAGCACTCGGGTTATCTCACATAATAGTATGCTTTTTCACTTCTAGTCTATTTTTCTTTTCCTTTTAGGAGTCGAGATAACCGCAACTCCAAATAGTTTGCATATAGGCACACACTAGGCAAAAATTTTCTAAAAGGAAAATTTTAAACTGCCTGAATCACCAGTACCATGGATCCCAGCCTTAATGCTGGACGGATCCCTCAAGGGAAGGATCCGTGGGATCCGTGAGACAGAAGCTATTTTTAACTTCTATTTTTCTCACTTTGTTTTGGAGTATGTGATTTAATGCTTGTTATCTCATGATCACATGCCTTAAATTCATATCTAATCATTAGATTTTAATCCATATTTTGGGTCAAGCATTCATTGCAATGCATAATTTCTTTTCTATAAGTAGGATTCCCAACATTGCTTGCTATTCATCTTATCCTCACAAACAAACACCACCATGTCTTCCAAAAGATCTTCCAACTTAGATGAATCACCTAATGCAAACAATCCATTTCAAGAAATCCAAACCTTTGTCCTACCACATTCCAAAATACCACAATCAAAATCTAGGATATCCGTACGGATTAGCATCCGGCCTTGTTGCTTAGCAAAACCATCATCGAATGGCTCATCACCAACAACTAACTCACCACAAGATGCTTCCATTATAGCACCCCCCCTTCATCACCAACAAGTACACCAACTTCATCATACATCAACTCACCACCTAAAGTCACACTTTTGGAACTCCATAAGACTCCAACAAGATCTCAACAACCAAAAACAAAAAGAAATAGCCTTTTTGACACCTCCCACTTCTCCAAAAACAATTTTCAAAGACCTTGAAACATCACCACTCTTAGCTCCCATTAAGCTACAAGAACATCTAGGTTCTTTTCCACCACCACTTCCAAACATTCCGGACTTTGATCCGTATTTTCCTATTTTTCAAACCACATATTCCGCAATTCACAAATCAAAACAACCCGGAAAACTTCCGCACTCATTACCCACATCACTTACATTGTGAATATTGCCAATCCACTAGAGATATTGCAATAGAAGTTAGGGAAGAAATGCGATTCATACTCAACCTCATTCTTGATCGCATCAACATCATTACTCATCAAAACCTCCATCCATAACCTTATGCAAGCATGGAAGGAATCATTATTACTATTTTCTATTTTTAGTATTTTTCCTTTTGAGTCATTTTCTTTAAGAACAAGTCTTGTTCTTACTTTTACATGCTTGTATGTGGCACAAATACCACTACATTTTGTTGTTTTATTACAAGGCCTTGTTTACATACCTTGGCTCCCAATCTTGATTCTCATCAATCACAAGATTACCTATGCATGTTACCACTAACCTTTTCTTTGTAGGATTTTTAATTTTTTTTTCTTCACTAGACGCCCCAAACTAGGGGGAGCTACCGTCAAGGGGGAGTAAGCGATACGTGGACTATTTTTCCACATTTTATTTCTTCGTTGGGTTAACTTTTTGTTTTGACAAAAAGGGGGAAAAGAAGTAAAACTTAGGGCTTTCAAAACATACATCTAATCTTAAGTTTTACTCATCATAACATTATGTTTTGTCATCTGTTAATACAAATAAGCCTTAAAAACGTTTATTTATATTTTACGATCTTCTAATGTTTTGTCGATAACAAACGTAAAATCATTTTAACGAAACAAATAGAATACGTAAATAGTTTGAGTCAATAGTTTCCTAACACACTTACGTTTTCACATAAAACACTAAAACAAGTATAAGTGATTTTATGATTTAGATACATATGTACAACAACTAGTGTTTACATATTGGGTTAGCATATACTTAAACTAAGTATACTAAATTGGGTAAAAACAAGTATATACTAAAATGGGTAAAAACAAGTATATACTAAATGGGTAAAAACTAGCAAATGGTATTGAACCATAACCCATGGTTTTATATATACCACTTAACCAAGTTCATTGTATACTTAAGATACATTATATCTAGAAATAAAACCATGGATCAACCCATAACCCATGACCCATGACCCATAACCAAAAATACCCATGGGCAAAGAGGAGCGTCCCACGGATCTCTAGCTTTGTGCTAGCCGGATCCCTTGTGTGAGGGATCCGTGGGATCCGGGGAACAGTAGAGAATTTCCTCTATAAATAGAGAGCCATTTCTTCCTTTCTACTCACCACTTTACACACATACTTCCCCAAGTATTATAACCTCTCTAACCTCAGATCCAAGAGATCTATGTAGTTTGTCTTTTGTTTTTGTGCGATTCTCTAGGTTCCCCTTAAAGACGAGATCACCACTTCTTGAAGTCAAGCAAGTTCAAGTCCATGAGTTGCCGTGCTTCATCATCAAGAAGACAACTAAAGTTCTCTTGTTGATAGTTCTTTATTTCTCCGTAGATGTTGGGTTGAAGGTATTAGTGAAGGATGCCGAAAGTGTCAAGATGAAAGCATTAGTGAAAGGTTCTTATCGTCTGTGTCAAAGCATTAGTGAAGAATGCTAAAGGTGTCAAGATGAAGGCATTAGTGAAGGGTGCCAAGCATTGTGTCAAAGGCATTAGTGAAGGATACCGAAGAATCAAAATCAAGTAGCATTTGGGAAGAATGCCTAGGTCGTATAATCGATGAGGTGCATCGTTATACATATAAGTATTTGTTTATTTCCAAGGATGGTGATATCCTTGATGGTGTTGTAACAAGGAGTGGATCTCCTTGATATTAGGTGTTGTGTTGTGAAGGGTAGTAGTTCCTCCATAGTAATGGAACTAGGTGCTTAGCCTAGTACCTAATAAAGGGTAGGCGACGTTGTGATAGGATTAGTTCTCCTTGGTGTGAAAGAACTCGATGGTTAGCCTAGCACCGTATAAAGGGTAGGCGACGTTGTGTTAGGTGTGGTTCACCTTGGTGTGAAAGAACTCGGTATTTAGCTTAGTACCGGAAAAAGGTGTAAGCGACGTTGTGAAGGCTTCTCCGCCATAAGGAGTTGGTGTAGTGTTTACGAACTCTCGAGTAGGTGACTCGGGGAGTGGAGTAGAGCAAGGAAGGTGTCCTTGTAGCCGAACCACTATAAATACTTGTGTCGTGGTGATGTGCTTCTTACTCTTTATCCTTCATTACACGTTTATATATCTATCTATCAACGTCCAACATAAACAACCAAATAGATTGACATAAGTCAATCTAAATATTTGAAAGGAAGTTTTAAATTGGTAAAACTATTCAACCCCCTTCTAGTTTTCCACAATTGGTATCAGAGCTTCGTTACCAAGTTTCTTAGAGTATGTTATACTTTAAAAACTTGATACGATCCGCGTATGTTTGAAAACTACAAAGAAGGATATTTTTTGTCATATTTTAAAAATCATTATATTGTTTATTGTTGGACAATGATAGAATGCTCTAACATTTTCCTTGTTAAGCATTTTCCATACTTGGATTTGGAGTCAGCAAGAAGATCATGAAGAATCTATCGAAATATTTCTTCTCGCAAAAAGAAGGTTTAGTATTGTCCTTCTCACAACATGAATCTGGGGATTCCAAGGAAATCACAAAACATTTCATCTAAATACTTCTTTTCTTAAAAAGAATATTTAGCAAAGGTATGATCGCTAATAATTTACTTTTTTTTTACTATTATTAAAATCTTAGTCGCATGATTTATATCTATTAGTAATTGCTTAAGTAGTTATCCATAATATAGTCATCATCAAAATAGTATTCTTCGACTAATTTGTATAGACTACATTACCAACTCGTAATAATGATATCTTGGTTATTCGATAACCTCAATCATTATTCATCACAAATGATTTATTGACACTTCATCTATGTCAATAAACATCCATGTGAAACTTCTTATATTATGATAAAATGGGGTTTTATTATAATGTTTGAAAAGCTTCCCAAGAATTATGACTAATTCTTAAAAAGGGAACCTTTTCTAAATAGGAATAGTATTAAATCTTCAAAACCTCAAACCACAAGTTTTAGAGTCTTAACATCTAAACACTAGGGGTTTTAGAACTCCCAAACCAAAGTTATCAAAGGATGTTTGAGCTGACTTTTGCTGTCATGCCGGATCCCTTCGTTTATACTAGCCGGATCCCAAATGAGAGGGATCCGCGGGATCCGTGCAACAGAAGACAATATTAGTTAAAGAATGATCACTGTGGATGTTCCACAATTATATTCACCTCAAAGACTCACGAACAAGAACTCAGGTACTGTTCATAGGAGCAATTTGATCATTCCTCTCAAGTTTAACAATCACTTGTATAAGTACAATCTTCACTACATTGTTAATTTAATTCCTTGATTTCTAAGATTACAATTTCTTCATCTTTAAGAGTTGGGTTCAAATGGGTTTATGATAATTTGTCACCACATTGTTTTCTAAGATAATCTAAATCAAAGAATTAACATTGTTAATACAAATTAAACACATTTATTGAACTCAACAAAGATGATGAGAGCAAAATTGTGATCAAACCCTCTAGGTTACTATTCACAATTAACACCACATTGTAGTTGTATTGTTTAGGAACAATCATTCCAAGCAACAAGCAACAAGATTACCAAGACACCGCTCACTACATACCCATGTACCATAGGAAGATGAATTAAATCCGGACGATAGGAAAGCCTTTAAGTTGCTTGAAAGGAGACTCTTTCACGAAGGTAGAGTTGTTGATCCATCATTTCTTGCAAATACCGACATAAGGGAAGTATTTGGAACTATTGGGTTTGATTGTTTATTGGATATAAATGAGCAAATTTGCCCGGTCTTTGTGCTTGAGTTCTATAAGACAATGGGTATAATTAGAAATAATGGCGGGTCCATCTCAATTGAATTCACCATAAATGGACATGAGTACACTCTTTCACTTGAGGAGTTTGGAAGAATAATAGGGGTTCCATATGATGGTGTTTGCATGTATTCTAATGAGTGGTCATTGGAGGAGATACACTCTATGGTTGATCATCACGAAATTTATCACATGACAATCCCAGAAGCAACCACAGTAAGGGACACCGTGTTTATGCCAAGAGCATCCCCATCAAGGGTTACTAGGAATTCAAAAGTGATCTATAGGGATCCTTTCCAAATGGAGCTCTCGGAGATGTACGCATTGTATAGAAAATAGGAAGATGTGATAAGGGAGAATGTGGTGTGTCTAGTAGGAAACAAGGATCACCCCAACGCATGTCTAAGCTTCATGATCTATTGTCTAGTGACCGAGACTCGCTTTAACATTGCCTACTACATGGTCAAGAGAATGGCAAGTGTAAGAAGCATGGACAAGATGGTGCTCCCGTATGCAATGCTCCTAACCCGACTTGCTAAATTCATCTTTGCATTAGACCCTTCTCCACAATCCTATGATCACAGCTTTTGCAACAAAGTTATGGTACCATTAACCGAGGGTAGAACAACAAGGTTTATGGTGGAAGGCAAGAGGCCTCACCCACCCACGGATTCCTCAGATGAAAGGGAGAGACAAGGAGGAGGTGAAGGAAGTAGTAGCAATCTACTTGGAAATACCGATCTTGACCCCTTGGACTACATTAACCAATTGCCAAACATTCCTAATGAATCACCCGAATGGCAACAAACCAATGGAATCTTCAAGTGCTTCGCCAATTTCTTGAGGAAGAAAAAGTGAATATGGTATGATAAAGAGTGGAGGACGGGTGAGGACGTGGAGGAGAAGAGAGGTAAGGTCTTAGGACCCAAATGTATGATGAACAATTTCAAACAATGGTTTGTAACACTTTAAACTATGCTCGTAGTATGTAGGTATCGCCATATCTTGGCACTAAACAATCTTAACTTAGGTATTTGGAAAATGAGATTTTATGACCCCTTGAGTGGTCGTCGTCACTCATTCTAGGAATTTTAGCTCTTCCTACTTTGATATACATTATATTAGTTGTGTTCTTGCATTTAGTCCCCATAGAAACAACTAGGAGAAGCATTTACTATTAAGTGCAAAGTTGCACATTTGCTGAAAGCTCTCTGATCTGCAGTAGGCAGATCCTAGCATTTGAACTAGCCGGATCCCTCCCAGAAGGGAACCGCGGAATCCGTGGCATCTGATATGCAATACAGATTTGCTTACATCAAAATAATCTACTAGATCACCTCACACGAGTCAAACATAAGATACTAGAGCCAACTAAGTCTTCCTCAAATAGTTGAAAACCTCACTCTCATCCATGGCTTACCTAAGATATATTTCGAAATATTTTTGATTTATCAACTCGTCAAAACTCACCATAATTCCGCTCCAACACTCTCACATTATCTATCACGTCTGATAGCACTTAGTTTGGTCTATCCTTCAATTTTAGCAAATTGATCTTAATCTTCTTTGACTCAAAATTAGGCTCAAAAATAGGTTTTCATTTTTTCTTTATTTTTTAAGATTTTAGTAAATTATTCCTAGGTCATCATCTGACTTCTAGGACTTGTTACCACCACTTCTCCATATCAAATTAAATGGTATCATTGTCAAACACATAGTTAAACTATCCAAAGTCGATTTTCTTGCCTAAAACCATCATTAAGCACCATCACTTATTATGGTTAAGGATTTGAGATATCCAACAGCTAAAGACTTCAAAATTAAGTCAAAACCTCGAATTCCATTGATAATAAACCTTACAAAAGCATAATCATTTCACCTAAAACCTGTCTGACAGCCGGATCCCTGGTCTTTAACCAGGCGGATCCCTGCTGAGAGGGATCCGCGGGATCCGTAGCTGGAGAAAGCCTCAATTAGCTTCCATATTCAATTTTAAGTCACCTTTGGTTCTCTAACCACTTTTAGAATTCATTTATTATTCTCCTAGAGCTGATCAAAAACCTAAGAGCATGCTTAATCCTCTAAGTGGCCAAGAATTTAATTTCCTAATTCAAATTATCCTTTATAAACCAAACAACCTTAGGATTAAGGCATCATCCTCACTTACCTTTCAAAAAATCAGCAATTAGAAGCTAACATTAGGATCATCATCACCATGACTAAGGCTCTTAGCAACAACTCCTCAACCTTAGGATCATCCAAAAGAAAAGGTCAAATGATCCATGAAATCTCATCCACTGAAACATCCCCCATTAGAGATAATGATACTAGAACCCCATCTCACCAAACTCATCCAACAAAGGCTAAGAGAACCGCAAGGATTAGCATCAAACCTTTCGGACTAGAAAAAGGATACTCTAGTTCAAAACCAAACTTGACTAGTTCTAGCAAGCCATCAAAACCCTCATTCACTAAGCATGGACTACACTCCTTGAATGAGCCTCTCCCTCACCCAAACATCTACTCATTAGATCATTCACCACCAAGACACTCCCATTCACCAACCTTTTCATTGAATAGGGAACCACCAACAACACCAAATAGCCCATCATGGGAGACAATGAACAACCTTGATCATATGGAAGAAGTTCCATTACCACCCTCATTTTTAGAACCTCATCCTACTTCTCAAAATGAAGACCCACAATCACACATAGAACCTCCTCAAAATATCCATTTCCCTCTGGGTCCAAACCAAGAAAATAATTGTCCAAATTGTCTAATCACTCAAGGACTTGTTCAAGAAGCACGAAATGAGATACATTTCATGTTTAATCATCTTCTTGCAAAGTTGGATCAAATCAACAAATTTACTCATCCCTAGACTCAAGCACATTGTCGCGTTTTAAGTCTAGTAACTAGTTAGTATTAAGTGGTACTTGTATGTCCTAGTTCATTCTCTTAGTTTTAGAAATTTGTTTGATTATCTCTTGTTTTATTGAATGAATATTTATATGCTATGATTATGTTGTGTGTTGTGCTTGTTATAGTACACATATATCATCTCTCAATTAGCATTGTTTGACATTTCTTCACTGCTGAAGAAACTGTCACCAGATAGCCGGATCCCTCCAAAATGCTTAGACGGATCCCTCCAAGAAGGGAACCGCGGGATCCGTGGTACAGAAGGACAAATTTATACTAACTTGAGTTTTATATTCAGGAAATTATGCACTATACTCTTGTTTTCTAACCCTTACTATGTAGATTTTCAAAATACACATGAAGATGTTGACACAATAAAGCTAGGGGAGCTTTGTGTCAAACGATATTGCAAAAACATTTGCAACTTAATCCGATTTTGGATTATACTTCATGACACCCCATTGAAACTTTGCAATCTTCAAGGGGGAGCACGTTTTCGTCACTTAGACGAACCATTTGCAAACATATTTTGCAAACACAATTAGTTTATTTTACGTCATGTCCTTGACGCCCTCTCAAAGGGATGGACTCGTCAAGGGGGAGTTAAGACGAGTACCATTCCCGTCACTTGCTCTCTTTACATTTTTTACATATTTTTCTTATAAAAATTGTGTTAGTTTCTTTTAAACACTTTTTGTTTCGACAAAAAAGGGGGAGAAGAAAGTAAAAACTACTAACTCAAATTTGCTACGAATTTTAGTTTTTCTTAAATATTTTTATGTTTTGTCATCAAAAAAAAGGGGGAGATTGTTAATACAAATAAGTCGTAAAAATGTTTACTTATATTTTACGATCTTCTAATGTTTTGTCGATAACAAACGTAAAATTATTTTAACGAAACAAATAGAATACGTAAATAGTTTGAGTCAATAGTTTCCTAACACACTTACGTTTTCACATAAAACACTAAAACACGTATAAGTGATTTTATGATTTAGATACATATGTACAACAACTAGTGTTTACATATTGGGTTAGCATATACTTAAACTAAGTATACTAAAATGGGTAAAAAAAAAGTATATACTAAAATGGGTAAAAACAAGTATATACTAAATGGGTATAAACTAGCAAATGGTATTGACCCATAACCCATGGTTTTATATATACCACTTAACCAAGTTCATTGTATACTTAAGATACATTGTACCTAGAAAGAAAACCATGGATCAACCCATAACCCATGACCCATGACCCATAACCAAAAATACCCATGGGCAAAGAGGAGCGTCCCACGGATCCCTAGCTTTGTGCTAGCCGGATCCCTTGTGTGAGGGATCCGTGGGATCCGGGGAACAGTAGAGAATTTCCTCTATAAATAGAGAGCCATTTCTTCCTTTCTACTCACCACTTTACACACATACTTCCCCAAGTATTATAACCTCTCTAACCTCATATCCAAGAGATCTATGTAGTTTGTCTTTTGTTTTTGTGTGATTCTCTAGGTTCCTCTTAAAGGCGAGATCACCACTTCCTGAAGTCGAGCAAGCTCAAGTCCATGAGTTGCCATGCTTCATCATCATCAAGACAACTAAAGTTCTCTTGTTGATAGTTCTTTCTTTCTCCATAGATGTTGGGTTGAAGGCATTAGTGAAGGATGCCGAAAGTGTCAAGATGAAAGCATTAGTGAAAGGTGCTTATCGTCCGTGTCAAACCATTAGTGAAGAATGCTAAAGGTGTCAAGACGAAGGCATTAGTGAAGGGTGCCAAGCGTTGTGTCAAAGGCATTAGTGAAGGATACCGAAGAATCAAAATCAAGTAGCATTTGGGAAGAATGCCTAGGTCGTATAATCGATGAGGTGCATCGTTATACATATAAGTATTTGTTTATTTCCAAGGATGGTGATATCCTTGATGGTGTTTTAACAAGGAGTGGATCTCCTTGATATTAGGTGTTGTGTTGTGAAGGGTAGTACTTCCTCCATAGTAATGGAACTAGGTGCTTAGCCTAGTACCTAATAAAGGGTAGGCGACGTTGTGATAGGATTAGTTCTCCTTGGTGTGAAAAAACTCGGTGGTTAGCCTAGCACCGTATAAAGGGTAGGCGACATTGTGTTAGGTGTGGTTCGCCTTGGTGTGAAAGAACTCGGTATTTAGCTTAGTACCGGAAAAAGGTGTAAGCGACGTTGTGAAGGCTTCTCCGCCATAAGGAGTTGTTGTAGTGTTTACGAACTCTCGAGTAGGTGACTCGGGGAGTGGAGTAGGGCAAGGAAGGTGTCCTTGTAGCCGAACCACTATAAATACTTGTGTCGTGGTGATGTGCTTCTTACTCTTTATCCTTCATTACACGTTTATATATCTATCTATCAACGTCCAACATAAACAACCAAATAGATTGACATAAGTCAATCTAAAATATTTAAAAGGAAGTTTTAAATTGATAAAACTATTCAACCTCCCCTTCTAGTTTTCCACATCATCAACAAAAATGGGGAGATTGTTAATACAAATCAACCGTAAAAACGTTTATTAATATTTTGCGATCTCTTTGTGTTTTGTTGATAACAAATATAATGTTATCATAAGTAAAATTATAAGGATACATGTTATTTTTGTAAAGCATTTACATATAGTCACTTAATACAAATTTTAGTAATAAATCATTTGTTGTAATAGTTTATTAGGATGGGTAAAAATCACAACCCATGGATCATATCCATAACCCATGGTATTGACCCATACCCACTTGACTTGATACATTGTACTCATTAGATACATTGTATCTAAAGAAATACCCATGGACCAACCCATAACCCATGACCCATGACCCATAACCAAAAAACCCATGGGCAAAGAGGAGCGTCCCACGGATCCCTAGGTTTACACTAGACGGATCCATTAAGGGAGGGATCCGTGGGATCCGGGGAACAGTGGCAAGTTTTGCCTATAAATAGAGAGCCATTTTTTCATTCTAACTCACCCCTCTTCTTACTAATTCTCTCATATACTTTCACACTCTTCTAACAAAAGATCACTTGATTTAGAGAGTTGTTCTTCTTTCTTTCTTTAGTGATTCTCATATAGGTCCTTCTCTAAGGCGAGATCACGAGCATTCTACAAGTCATATAAGCAAGGGGTCCTTGATTGATTTGTTTCTCCACAAAATTTCTGTAGCAAAAATCTTGTATTTGATATTTCACGTAGTTGTTGTGTAATAGTCGTGTTGGTTTGGTTCACCGTGTTACGGACTCGGTATTTAGCTTTGTACTGGAAAAAGGTGTAAGCAACGTTGTGAAGGCTTCTCCGCCAAGTTGAAGGAGTTTGTTGACATAGTGCTTGAACTCTCGAGTAGGTGACTCGGGGAGTGGAGTAGGGCAAGAAAGGTGTCCTTGTAGCCGAACCACTATAAATCGGTTGTGTCATTTCTATCCTTTACTCTACTTTATTTACATGCATTACCATTAGATCTATACTTACTCTTCATCCATACGATTTCACATAATATCGAATCTAAAGTTTTTGAAACTAACTTAAAATCGGCAAAACTATTCAACCCCCCTTCTAGTTTTCCACATGGTCATTCGAGAGAGCCTTGCCAGTGATCGAAGGGAAAGTAACGTCTCCTACCCCGTATAATCCTTCCTCTGCTGATTTCCTTTTTAAACCAGAATCATCCCTGTAAACCATGAGGATAGGTGCTTCGAGCGGTGTGGTGTCTTTCCCCAACTGTGTGTCAGAGACCTTCTCTTTACCTTTCTTTATACCCTTCACCAAATGTCCCAATTGACCGGATTTCACGGCCTCTTCTATCTGTTTCTTGAGCTCTCTGCAATTGTTGGTGTCGTATCCGTAATCATCATGGAAATAGCAGATTTGGATGTATCCCTGCTTCTTTCCCTACTTGCCAAACGAGGGGGAGGATCGAAGGCCTTCGCAGCCCTTTCCGTAGCAAGTATTTCCCTTGGAGATTTGGACAGATTAGCCAAGAGTCCGTGGTTGATATTTTTGTTGTAGGGCCCTTCCCACGAAGAGTGCTTCAGGATTTTGCTGTGACTTTCTTTGTTTTTGATCGGAGCCTCGTTGGTGGACACTTCTTTGGCTTCGATCCAGGTGTAAGTCTTCTCCATTAAGCCTTTGTAGGTTGTGGGAAGGTCAGTGGATAGGAACTCCACCAGATTTCTGTTTCGTAAGCCATGCACAAAACCAGTGATGCGCTGGTCTTCGTGCAGACCCAGAATCTGCAAGGTGTCATCAGTGTATCTAGTAACGAAAGCCCTGGTGCTCTCGTTTTCCCTCTGCTTAATGTTGTGCACTGTCAGGTGAGTCCTTGTGAACTTTTTCTGTTGGCTAAAGTGTGATCTAAACTTGGCCTTGAGATCATCCAATTCACGATGCTACCTGCTTTTTGCCCGTTCCACCATATACGAGCAGAGTCTCGCAGGGTATATGTGAACATGTGGCAAGCAACGGGCATAACCCACTTCTGCATTCTGATAGCCCCTTCGAACAGATGTAAGAAATTATCCGGGTCTCCCTTCCCATCATAGGTACCAATATGTGCGGGCATTTTCAACCCATTGGGTAAAGGGTAGTCTTCTATCCACCTTACGAAGGGTGTTGTGGAACCCATGGGCTCCGAATAGAGGCAGTTGTAAGGTGGCATGTAAGTGGGGGCAGCATTATACGGGTTGTAAGGTATATATAGGAACTCCACCAGTAGGTATATAAGGTTCCCGACAGTGTTTTGGCTAACATATTAGGGGTAAGCAGTAGGTTTATAAGGTGGGTGACTTCTGACAGGATACGAAGGGTATACTATAGGTTGCCCGTAGGGCATGCTCCCGTATGGTTAAGGAAAGCTAGGGTTGCCAGCTTGTCCATTAGGTGGGGGATAAACCCCATGCGGGTATGTTGGGAATTATATGTTTGAGTTGATAAGACAAAAAGAATGAAACAAGAGGGACTTAATACGACAAGAAGGAAACCTACAAAAAGATGGAAGGACTTGCTTGCAAAAGAAGTTTTATTTATTAGTCCTTTGTAGTATTTTGTAAACCCTAATCCTCTAGTATATAAAGAGGATATAGGTGTAGGTTTTATATACATGTCTTCCAAGATGTAGTCGACTTAAAGGTGTGTGTGTGTCCTAGGCGTATTGTCTTGTAAACGCCTAGGTAAGTTAGTTAGTTAGTTTATGGTGATGAAAACCTTGTTCAATAACAAAGTATCGATTAGTTTATTCCGATGTGCATTATAATCTTTGTTATTGATCCCTAGCTGAGCTTATAAATGATCTTATTAATTGGTATCACAGCAGGGAGCTCTTGATATAGGGATCTACAAGGTTTTTCAAAGAAAAGATGCAAAATTTGAAGCTGTTACAAATTTTCGTAACTCACTGCAGGTCAGTTTTCAAGAGGGCATAACTTTTTCTTGAACTGTTGGATCGAGCTAAAATTTTTGCTGGTGGGTCTCAGTATATTCATCTAACTTTTCACCAGAGGGATTGTGAATTGGAGCTCGCAATCAAAAGTTTTTCAATGTCGAAGTCTGTTGCAAAACTGAAAAAATTCCGTAAGGTTACTACAGCACTGTTTTGAAACGATCATAACTTTTTCGTTAACCGTTGGATCGTGACGAAATTTTGGGTGGACGTTCTCTATATACCAATATAACTTTCCACCGGAGGGATCTTCGATCTGAGCTGTTATGCAAACGTTACAGGCTGTCGAAGTTGGCTGCTGTGAGTTTTCAAAGTACTGTTAGGGTTTTTGCAAACTACTGCTCTATCCAAGTTGAAAGTACTGTTATTATTGAAAGTACTGCTGAAAGTACTGTTGTTATTCGAAAGTACTGCTAAACGAAGGTACTTTGGCTAAAGGTACTGCTTCTCATTCAAAGTACTGCTCTGATCCTTCTCAAAGTACTGTTCAAAGTACTGCTACTTGTCAAAGTGTTGCTAATAGGATTGTTTTGGATTTGAGGGGAATTCGAGCGTGATAAGTGACACACACAGGTTATTGGTTTACACACACAAAGAGATTGGTTTATTTGTTCTTCAATGTTTTAAAAAGCTCGTTTTTGGAGATTTATTGGATTAGTTTATTACGAAGAAGGTTAAATATCATTAATTTGATGTTGTAGTTGAGTTACACAGGTTTGTGTTCTTATCATATCTCAAAGTGGGTGTTACACTTTGGAGATAACTTGGTAGTGCTTCAATGATTATGACAAACGAATTGACGAATAGTAGATGAAGGTTTTCTTCAAGAGATTGCGTTCTCCCTATACATAGGTTGTATACGTTCGATGTCATCTATAGTGCAAGACATAAGACACAAGTTTGGGTTATTCTACTTCTTTATCAAATTCATTATTTTTGGTTTTCTTCACAAGTGATCATTACAAGGAGCTTACAGATTTGAAGAATCATTTGATGTTCATGCACCACTCAAGGGGAAGTGTTTGATTTTTACTATTGTTGATCATTATTACTACTGCTAGTTGGAGTTTTCTACTGTTTTGGATTCATTTTTAGTAAGCATTTTGGTGTTCTTCATGGAGGGCAATTCGAAACATTGGATGGCTTAGATTAGAAGTATGATATTGGTTCTTTGTGGTCAAGATCATTATTTGCATACGTTCCCTATTTGGATAATAACAAAAAGGGGAAGAGATGTTTGAGTGGCATGTCATGGATTAAGGGGAAGACAAATGAAGATATACTTGTTTTATTCATGGTGAGATCCCTGATCTCAATTTCTCTACTTCGTCTAGGGAAGTTCGTTCAAGAATGGTTTTGTCATTATCAACTAGGGGAAGATTGTTGGGAATTATATGTTTGAGTTGATAAGACAAAAAGAATGAAACAAAAGGGACTTAATACGACAAGAAGGAAACCTACAAAAAGATGGAAGGACTTGCTTGCAAAAGAAGTTTTATTTATTAGTCCTTTGTAGTATTTTGTAAACCCTAATCCTCTAGTATATAAAGAGGACATAGGTGTAGGTTTTATATACGTGTCTTCCAAGATGTAGTCGACTTAAAGGTGTGTGTGTGTCCTAGGCGTATTGTCTTGTAAATGCCTAGGTAAGTTAGTTAGTTAGTTTATGGTGATGAAAACCTTGTTCAATAACAAAGTATCGATTAGTTTATTCCGTTGTGCATTATAATCTTTGTTACTGATCCCTAGCTGAGCTTATATACGATCTTATCAGGGTAAGATTGAGCCTGAAAAGGAGGGTACATACCATGAGGAGGAAGATTTCCTCCCTCGTTTATTTGAGGTGGATTGCCTTCTACATTGGATGCGTGAGAAGGCTGCAATGGGACCCTGCCTCAGTTCTCCCCAGATGGGCTACCAAGAGTGGTGGCATGTTAACCTCCGTAGTCTCCCTTCGGTGACTCCTTCCATTGTTCCTTCCCTTCTCGTCGGAGCCCTCTCCGGAACATCTTCGAAACCAACCGACCTTCCACTCGGCCTTTGACTGCCCGGAGACCCTATCCTCAGCACTGAGCGTGTAGCCCCAGGAGCCGAGGGCCTAGTCTCCATTTCTATCTCTTCATCATACTCATCGCTAGAGTATTCCAACTCCCTCCGCATCTCCACTTTCCGAGCTTGCCTCCTTCGAGCCCTTAGTAAAGACTCTAATGCTTCGATGTTAGCTTCGACGAACGCAGGACTGATTACGGGTTCAGGGTTAGCTGATGTCGAAGAATGGTTGTTAGGAGTTATTTCAGGGTGAGATCGTCTGGTGAAAGTGGACGCGGTTATGTTGGGAAGGTTGTTAGGATCGTTGACTGGGATTGGTGTCAAGGTCGAGAAACCCGGAGGGGGAGTATCTTCTCTTCCTTGATTCATGCCGTGAAACTAGTGAGTGTGATTGACTGGTTATAAGTTTTGAATAACGAGACCAATTGTAGCGGGTCCCACGGATGGCGCCACTGATTGTACAATAATTCGTATGACCAGGCCTTCGATGTTGATTGAAGGGTATGAGGGGTGATATGCTTGCGCCAAACTTGTAACCAATCTGCAATAAGAAATAGTAGACACTTCGTTAAGTGATTGCGCAGGGGTTGGGCCCTGCGAACCACCTCCGGCATGAGAGTAAGTATGTGATATGTGTTTTAATTAATGTAGAGTATGTGAAATACTGTGTTGAATGAACATACCATTGAAATGACTCGTCCAACCTATTTATAGGTGAAGAAATAAGCTCGGAGAGACGAGAAGGTTGCATTAAAGGTAACATATATAGAATAAGTAAGTTCTGATAGATCTATGTTTAAACATATCCATTATATTTTCTGGATTTTATTGCTTTACAGTTATGTATTTGGAGGTGGATTGGAGGTTGTGTTAACACCATGGTCATGAACAAGATAACAACAATCTATTTCAATGTGTTTGACTCGTAATTTAGTGAAATGATTCAACTGTTACTCAAATATTACCATTTCTATGAGTAAGTATTTTTAAATAAATTTTAGAGGGATTTGTAGGAGGGTACATTACTTATTGTGTAGAGTTGATTGTTCTTCCGTTCTTATATGTTTTCGTCCGTGTTCGAATGTTTTCGTCACGTTTTTGTACATGTGACGAAAAAAAATCTAAAAGAAATATTTCAGAACAAAAAAAGTTTTTGACATAAAAATTTCAAAAAAAAATTTGAAAAAGAATTCCGAAAAAAAAATTGAAAAAGAATTTTGGAAAAAAAAGACGGGAAAAAAAATAGGAAAACAAGATTTTATTCCTTTTTTTTCGAAAATTCTTTTTCAAAAAAATAATCCTAATTTTTTATTCCAAATTTTTTTATTCCAAACTTGGAATAAAATTTTTTTATTCGAAAAAAAAATTCCTAATTTTCTATTTCAATTTTAGTTTTTCAAAAATTCTTTTTCAATTTTTTTTCCCAAATTTCTGTATTTGAAATTCTTTTTCAATTTTTTTTTTTCGAAATTTTATGTCAAAAAGCTTATTTTTTTGAATTTTTTTCTGAAATATTTCTCTTTGAAATTTGTTTTTGTCACATGTGAAAAAACGTGCGAAAATGTAAAAAAACGGATAGAAACATATAAAACGGGCGAAAACGTATAAAAACGGACGAAAACGTATAAAAATATGCGAAGACGTATAAAAACGTGCACAAACATATAAAAACGGATGAAAACGTATAAAAACGTAAGAAAAACGGTCAAAAACGTAAATGAACGGACGAAAACGATTAAAAACGTATGAAAAAAATGAAACCTAATAAAAAATACGGACTAAATTTATTATACCCCACAAACCACACCCCTTATTTTTTAAGGGTATTTATGTCATCTCTGTAAATTTGACGGTCAAACAAACGGAAAAATTGGTGAATGGACCAAACCCGTTACGGGTCGCAACCAAACGATTAAACCCGTTAAAATAAGTAAAGGAACTAAATCTATTAAACCCGATAGACCACATGGACAATTTATGAAATTAACTCTTCTTCTTTTTATTTAAATATAAATTTGGTATGGATAATAATTAGTGGATGTGCATATAACCCATAAAAGGCTTATGGCCCAATTAGTTAGGATTTTGCCCTAATAGTTATATTATATATAATCTTCTATACCTTAACTCTTATTCACAAGACGCACGTTGTTCTTTTCTCTTCCCCTTTCGCTGAGGTATTATGCTACGAACTCTTTATCATCTACTGTTATCAGCAACCTAGTTTACTTCTAGAATTCACAAGGATAAATTAAAAGTAAAACTAACGTACCTTCAATGTAGCTTGAACATAAATAAATTAAAACTATTACGAGATCTTTTACCGCCCCATTTGCTTAATTACTTAATGATCTTTAGGATATTATTAGCCTATGAATATTTGTGGTTACTTACGCAGCGTAAATGAGCATATACTAATATCTATACGTCATACTAGCTTTAAATACGCTTGTTCTTTTGTTTAATATAACTTCATAATATATGATATGTATAAAAATATGGCGATCTCACAAAAGTTAGTTACAGTAGATTAAATAACATAATACGGTACATATTTATATGTCATATGATTTGATTTGTCTATTGCTTAATTTGTTTTCACATCCTAGATCACTAATATTAATAGTTTGTGTATTATTTGTTTGATATGGTTTTATGTCATGTGGTAGATTTTAAAAATATTTAACTGAGTCCATACAAACAATTGTGAGTGAGGCGTAATATGCTTAATTTTTCCTACGTTTAAACTATGCTTTCATTCTGCTTTCATTCAATTATACAATAGTTGTTTGATTTGACTATGATTTTCATTTATTCAGATTCAAATTCTTACAACAATTATTTGTTTTCTTTATAAGTTTTAACTTGTTTATAGACTTATTTGTTTTGTTTTATGTATTATGTTATATGTTAAAGTATTTGTGTTCACTTATTTATTTATTTATCGTTGTGAGTAACAATTTAATTGTAATATTAATTAATATGAACGTTTTTATTGTTGGAATTAGATATCAAGACATTCATATAAATAATCACAAAAACATCAAAGTAATAGTGCGGAAGCGTATAGGATGTATTAACGAATAATTAATTAACATAAAAGAATATGCGTACCTTTGTTGATTCTAGCCGAACAAGAATCAAATCCACAAACTAGCAACGAATGAACCCTAATTTGATTTAGTTAGGATTATATGAATTACCCCTTACCGTTTTGTAATTCAATCCAAGATAATAACAATAGTGTGTTATTACTATGTTCTTGTACACACGTACTAAACCGAATTAAAGTAATGCTAGTTTTTAGTAAACAAATAACTTGTTATGTGGAAAAGACTTGGATCGACCCTATAAGGGTGTCGACCGGTTTTTGGAGAGCAAAAACACACACAAACAATTTAGGGTTTAGCTTGTGAATACAAGAGATGCAAAAACAAGACCCCTAGCCTTGTTTATATACCCAAGCAAACTTGGTGAACAAGTTGTGGATTGTTTCCTAATCCCCTAGGCCGATCGGTTCTATACCTCAACAAGGGGTTCCGGAATCTTCCAAACTTTGCAATTAAGTCCTTTTCCAAATACCTTTAACGATCGTTAGTCCATTACATTAATTACTTAACGTCCGTTAGTTATTTTGTTTAATAAATAAATAAATATAACATTTACATTTAATTATTAACTTTAAATTCTCATACGTAAAGTGTGCAATCCCATAGTCTCGAGTTCGATCCTAACTCACGTCTACTAATTTATATCCATAAAACCAACAGCTCCCACTTGGATATATCTTAATAGAGTGATCACATTCGGTTAGCGTCTAGCAACACTTCGATGCCTCTAGTACAACTCGAGCAAGGCTCCTGGAAAACCTTTTAATGATTTCTCATTATTATTATCCTTTTGTTTCTAATACCACGTTAAATAAAGATATGGAATTAAGTCATTCTTTATATAACCATTCTGTTTCTCGTTTGTAAGTGATTGACCAAGATTACCGAATCATCTAAACATATTTAGGGGAGATTTGGGTGCGGCCGCACAAACATCTTGTCAACCCTACGAGGGGCCCAGCAGTATTAAACTCCAAATAAATTTGAAGGAACAAATTCTATTTTGACTACAAGAATAACCCACAAACTTTGTAACATTTCTGAAAACAACCCTTATGACTACCAGTTACGTATAGCGTTAAGTTGCTTTACAGAAATGCACTACATTCATGACACTTATCTAGTATCTCAAGTCTGAGGATAACTATTCATAATTTACTTATAACAATATCCACAAAGTAAATTATGTAGTTGGGATAAATCCTATATTCAATTCATTGAATATCATCTGAAATTGGTATGCATTCTCATCAATATACTTTCAAGTATATTCTACCACATATCTCAGATTTGTCTTAGTTTAATGATACTCCCATATCATTAATCGACAACGGACATTTAAAATAACTTAGTTATTTACGGATTAAACATGCAAATATAGGACAACAATATTATAAATGAAAATAAACATAATCCAAACTTTATTTCATCAAAATAATAAATGTTTTACAATATCCTTTATCCAAATACTAATCACAGTTATGCATGAAACTTTTAGCTAAACGAAGTCCAATTCCATTGGCAAGTCCTACAAGCTTGTCTTTAGCTAAAGCCTTAGTGAACGGGTCAGCTAAGTTATCATCTGTGTGAACTTTTAGTAGATTTATTTCACCTTCCTGGACTTGTTCCCGAACATAGTGATACTTCCGTAGAAAATATCTGGTGCCCTTCATGACTCCAGGTTCATTGGCAAATATGATTGCAGCAGAATTGTCACAATACATATCAATAGGCGATTCAATTGAAGGCATAACACCAAGCCCTGAAATGAATTTCCTAATCCAAACAGCCTCCATTGCAGCTTCCGAAGCAGCTATGTATTCGGCTTCTGTTGCAGACATCGCAATCGTAGTCTGCTTCTTGCTCTTCCAGTCAACTGCTCCTCCATTTATGACAAAGACATAACCCGTCTGAGACTTCGTATCATCTTTATCACACTGCCAGGACGCATCACAGTAACCTGTAACATCAAGCTCTGTGTCTGGATTTCCACCATACACCAAAAACATATCTTTAGTATTTCTGAGATACTTCAGAATATGTTTAACAGCAATCCAGTGAAGTTCACCCGGATTCTGTTGATATCGACTGGTCATGTTTTGAGCGAACGCTACATCTGGCCTTGTGCATCTCACAGCAAACATAATAGATCCTACAGCCGAAGCATAAGGAACGTTCTGCATGCGTGCCACCTCAGCAGGTGTTGAAGCACACATATCGCTACATAAGCCATGCTTCACTTACATCGGCAAATATCCTTTCTTGGAATTTTGCATATTGAATCTCTTCAATATTTTATCAATGTAAGCGCTTTGACTTAAACCAATTAACCGCTTTGACCTATCTCGGTAGATCTTGATTCCCAGAATGTATGCAGCTTCTCCTAAATCCTTCATGGAAAAACACTTCCCAAGATATGCCTTAACATTTTGCATGCTTGGAATGTCTTTTCCCATAATTAATATGTCATCGACATAAAGAATCAGGAAAATTACATCACTCCCACTAACTTTGTGATATACACATGGCTCATCAAAATTTTGAACAAATCCATACCTTTTGATTTCTTCATCAAATCTTTTATTCCATTGCCTTGATGCTTGCTTCAATCCATAAATGGACCTTTGAAGTTTGCATACACGGTTTGGAAATTGTGGATTCACAAACCCCTCAGGTTGCTTCATATAGATGTCTTCATCTAAGCGACCATTTAAGAAGGCGGTTTTGACATCCATTTGCCATATCTCATAGTCATAGTATGCTGCTATAGCTATGAGAATTCTAATAGCTCTAATGTCTGCTACAGGAGAAAAGGTCTCCTCGTAATCAATGCCATAAGTTTGAGTAAAACCTTGCGCAACTAGACGAGCTTTATAGACGTGTACATTGCCATCCATGTCAGTCTTAATCTTATAGAGCCATTTACTCCCAACCACCGAGGCGTTTGGAGGTAAGTCAACCTCTACCCAGACTTCATTTTCTCTCATGGATTGCATTTCCCCATTCATTGCAACCTGCCATTTAGCCTTGTCAGGACTTGCCATGGCAGCTTTATAACTAGTAGGCTCTCCAAGATCTCCTAACATAGTTTCCTCAACTTCTACGTTAAGACATAGACGTTCAGGTGCACGTATATTCCTTACGGATCTACGAACGGGAATCACTTCAACTTCTGGTGGAGGACCCAAACTATCAGGTTCTACCGGAAGTACATTAGTGTTTTCAGAAGGTAATGCATCTTCATGATCATCTTCCAGATCATAAACTCTCCCACTGAATTCTTGAGATACGAGATCCTTTTCAAGAAAATCTCCATACCTAGCAACAATTACTTTATTCTCAGTTGGATAGTAAAAGTAGTAACCCATAGTTTCCTTAGGGTATCCTACGAAGATACACTTTACAGATCTTTGTTGGAGTTTATCTGCTGAGTCACGTCTAACATACGCCTCGCAACCCCAGACCTTTAAATAAGACAGGTTAGGAGCTTTACCATGCCATATTTCATATGGTGTCTTATCAACCTTCTTTGTGGGAACCATATTTAGAATACGAACAGCAGATTCTAAAGCATAATCCCAAAAGGATAAAGGTAGAGTAGTAAGATTAAACATAGATCGTATCATGTCTAACAATGTACGATTTCTTCTCTCAGATACACCATTTTGTTGTGGAGTATATGGAGAAGTGAGATTCTGGACAATTCCATTCTCAGCTAAGTAATCTTTAAACTCTTGGCTTAGATACTCGCCTCCTCTATCGGATCGAAGAGCTTTAATCTTCTTTCCCAATTGCAGTTCTACTTCAGCTTTGAAAACCTTAAATGTTTCAAACACCTCATGTTTATGCTTAAGTAAATAAACATAACCATAACGGCTGAAATCATCAGTAAAGGTTAAGAAGTAGCTAGCACCTCTCTTTGACACATGTCTAAGTGGTCCACACACATCAGTATGAATAAGACCAAGTAGATCAGAAGCCCTCTCCATATTGCTATGAAAAGGTTTCTTAGTCATCTTCCCAGATATGCATGACTCACATTTATCAAATGATTCATCATTGATATTTTGCAAAAGCCCTTCTTGTTGTAGCTTATGCATGCGAGCCTTGCCTATATGAGCAAGTCGACAATGCCAAAGATAAGAAGAATTCAAGTCTAACTTTATCTTCTTGTTAATGCTAAACATCGAATTATTATTATTGTTAGATACATTTCCAATCATATCAATTTCAAACACACCATTCACAGTAATTGCTTTAAAATAAAATACACCATTTAAAGAAACATCAATTCCATTATGTGAAATAGTATGAGTAAAACCATCATCCAACAAAACTGAAAAGGAAACAACACCTCTAATTATAGAATGTGCGTAATGACAATTGTTCAATAACAGTACTAAGCCCGAAGGCAATACTAAACTAAACGTTCCTATGGCTTCAACAGCTGCATGTGCGCCATTTCCCACGTGCAGATATTGCTCCCCATAGGCAAGCTTCCTCTTCACTCTAAACCCCTGCAGTGTATTACAAATGTGAATACCACAGCCCGTATCATATACCCAGGAATTATTATGATTTAGAGTAAATAATTCAATGACAAATAAATTACCTGAAGAACCGGCGCCCGAGGACCCGGCGTTCATCTTATTTGTCCGCAATTCATCAAGATAGAGAGCACAGTGTTCCAATGCCCAACTGTCTTGCAATGGTGGCATGCTTGATCCTTTTTAGGATTATCCTTCCTAGGAGTAGGGTTCTTCTTAGGTTGAGGTTGATAGGCCATCACCTGTTTGCCTTTGTCAACCTTTCCCTTACCCTTCCCCTTCTTGTTGTTCGCACGCTGCGGTTTTGGCTTATTAATTCTTCCACCCTGAATAGCAAGTACCTGGGCGGTAGGAACCTTTTGAGGCAACCCTTTCTCATAGTCAATTAGCAATGCGTGTAGGTCAGTAACTGTCTTCCCCACGCAGTGCATATTGAAATTTCTGACAAAACCATTAAAATCCTTGTTAAGGGATCGATTAATCAGATTCACAGCCATGTCATCATCATAAGTTTTGCCAAGTGCTTTTAGTTGGTCCATGTACCCTTTCATTTCAAGTACATGAGCACTTACGGGTTTACCCTCTCCCTGCCTACAGCTGTGTAACGCGTCGGTCAAGTCATAAATCTCGACGGCAGCTGGTTTCTCAAACATAGTTCGAAGTTCATTGAGCATATTAAATGGGAAATGATGTTCGAACTGCTTTTGAAGAGCAGATTCCATCGTTCCCAACATAAGACAAGCCACATCATTATGACGCTTATACTCAAGTTGCCAAGCGTCCTTTTCAGCTTGAGTAGCTTCAGGACCAGTTGGTTCAGCAGGACAAGGTTCATAAATGTATTTCAACCGGTCAGCAACTCTACAGACAATTCTCAAAGAGCGGTGCCAATCATTGAAATTCTTAGAGCCAGTCAACTTTTCTCGATCAAAAAATGTTTTGAACGCAGAAGTTAGAGCAGTGTTAGTGTTATCGGTGTTTTGAGCCATTTCTACAGAAAAAAGTTCAAGTATTAGTATTTTCGATAATACACTTTTCAAGAAAATAAATATACCCAACGGTAATATAAACATATAACCATATAATTTTCTCGAAAACTAGGATCCAAATTATCATATGTTCATTACATCAGTTGATCTGCTAGTAACGAAAATACATAATAAGGTAATCTGTCGAACATTAATTGGCAAACAATTTCCAACTCCTAGATCATTATGGGATTTATATTTTCCAACGCTATTGCAAATATAAACATGTTTCATCCCATCTTATGCCATTGAGTCCAGGTCTCACTTCCTACTCAACTTAAGTGTCTAACTTAAAGAACTGCAAATATGTCCATGTAAGGTCTGACTTTACATAGAGATTTACCTCTCCATTACAATCTCGCCAAGTACTGTCATGACGTAAATTGCAACTTCAAGTGTTCCTTTTAATTAGATGGCATATTCTTAATTTTAAAAGGGTACTAGTTTTGATTTTATGTGGTCAAATCAAATATGTACAAAGATGTCATGCATTCATCTTGTAGCATAAATTTAATAAAAAACTTTTTATTACCAATTCATAAAGATCAAATTATCAAGGTTTTGATTGAGGTATTGGGTTCACCAATCAAGGAATTTAGTATTAATTATCCTCCATTATACCGTACTTTTGCATAAGTGTAAACACTTAGTGTTTCGGATAATTACCACCGAAGTGGCGCATGGAATTAAAACTAATTCGCCCTTAAGATGGGCTTGCACATTATATGGCTTACTAAGTAGCTCCACTCGAACTTACAGGGGGCAGAGGACCAGGTACGCGCTAAAGCACAACCTAAGACATCCATTCAGTGTGACTATGCGCACTTCTTTAAACCCCTTTTGTTAGTTCATTCGAATGGATGAGCCGTTCAGTCATTGTACAAAAGTCACCAATCAATTAAACTATTTGACAACTTAACTCTTCCAAAACAATTAAATTTCGCCATTGTTTAGTCCGTATTATTTTCTATTCAAAATTACCCTTTGCTTAAAACTGTCAAACATAATAAACAAACAAGTAACAAATAAAAAATAAACTACTAAAAAACAATGCGCACATAATAAACAATTTATACGTGTAAACAAGTAGCCACATGCAACTTATTCGATAAAAACCTATTAATAATCAATATCTAGGTTAAATTAATGTATATATTAATTTAGGGTTTTCACTCCAGCAATAGAAAGTGAGCCACATACATCGATGAATCGATTGCGTAAACCCTTAATTAAATTATACCAAATTGCACATAATTGATTCATTAATATATTAATTGGAGTCTTCCCCAATTCAAGATTTATCATAAATAAATATGTCTCAACAATTAAACAATATATCAAAGCAACTTATCCATGACTAACATGCATGTATAGTCATGGACATCATAACAATTATTCAAGTAAGTCACAAGATCGCATATAAAAATTCCATGACACATAACAAATTATTCATGAATTAATCACGTAATCAATATTAATTCTAGGTTTTAATAAGGTTAGCAAACAATTTTTAAAACCCTAAAAAAATTTATGTGTATGTCGATTTTAAAAAAAATGGTACGCCCCAATTTATAAAAAATTCGACCAAAACATAAATTAAACATAAACCCTAGATAAACATAGCAAACAACATACAAGTATTTGTTTTATTACGCGTTTATGTAATTAATTACTCATTAAAAACCAATGACTCGTGATGCCACTGTTGGAATTAGATATCAAGACATTCATATAAATAATCACAAAAACATCAAAGTAATAGTGCGGAAGCGTATAGGATGTATTAACGAATAATTAATTAACATAAAAGAATATGCGTACCTTTGTTGATTCTAGCCGAACAAGAATCAAATCCACAAACTAGCAACGAATGAACCCTAATTTGATTTAGTTAGGATTATATGAATTACCCCTTACCGTTTTGTAATTCAATCCAAGATAATAACAATAGTGTGTTATTACTATGTTCTTGTACACACATACTAAACCGAATTAAAGTAATGCTAGTTTTTAGTAAACAAATAACTTGGTTATGTGGAAAAGACTTGGATCGACCCTATAAGGGTGTCGACCGGTTTTTGGAGAGCAAAAACACACACAAACAATTTAGGGTTTAGCTTGTGAATACAAGAGATGCAAAAACAAGACCCCTAGCCTTGTTTATATACCCAAGCAAACTTGGTGAACAAGTTGTGGATTGTTTCCTAATCCCCTAGGCCGATCGGTTCTATACCTCAACAAGGGGTTCCGGAATCTTCCAAACTTTGCAATTAAGTCCTTTTCCAAATACCTTTAACGACCGTTAGTCCATTACATTAATTACTTAACGTCCGTTAGTTATTTTGTTTAATAAATAAATAAATATAACATTTACATTTAATTATTAACTTTAAATTCTCATACGTAAAGTGTGCAATCCCATAGTCTCGAGTTCGATCCTAACTCACGTCTACTAATTTATATCCATAAAACCAACATTTATATCATGGATCATGGGTATCAACTGATTTAAGTGCTCAAATTGTTTGTTTTGTCATCATTAGATAGTGGTGAAGCTTGTTGGTTGTTGAGCTTGCGATCTACAAACTATAAACTAGAAGAAGACATGGATCAAGAGTTGGTGGCTGCTTTCGAGGTACCTATGCTCAAACCTAGTGAGTTTGAGATCTGGAGGATGAGAATTCAGCAGTATATCCAGATAATTGACTATTCTCTCTGGGAGGTCATAAAGGATGGTAACAAGTTGCCAAAAACACATATTGTAGAAGGTAAAGTGACTCCAGTGCCTATCACATCTGCTGAAGACAAGGCTCAAAGAGGATTGGAGATGAAGGCTAGAGCTACTTTAATGATGGGCATTCCTGATGAATATTTGTTAACGTTTAACTCCTTTAAAGATGCCAAGTCATTGTTGGAAGCTCTTGAGAAGAGATTTGGAGAGAATGATGCTAGAAAGAGGACCAAAAGAATTATCTTGAAGCAACAATATGATAACTTTACAGCCTCAAGCTCTGAGATGCTTGATGAAACTTTTAATAAGCTTCATAAGCTTGTGAGTCAGCTGGAGATTCTGGGTAAGAAGCTGTCACAAGAAGATGTCAATGAGAAGCTGTTAAGAAGCTTATCACCAGAGTGGAACACACATGTTGTTTTTTGGAGAAACAAATCTGATCTGGATACAATGAGCATGTATGACCTTTACAACAAACTCAAGGTATATGAGCCAGAAGTTAAAGGGAAACCTGGCTCAAGTTCAAGCACAAACATGGATTTTGTGTCCTCTACGAACGACAACTTGAGTGATGTTGTTATTTATTCATTCTTGGTTGGTCAACTTAATAGTCTTCAACTTGCAGATAAGGACTTGCAGCAAATTCATCCTGATGACTTAGAAGAGATGGATTTGAGATGGCAGATGGCCATGTTGACCATGAGGGCCAGAAGATTTTTGAAGAATACTGGAAGGAAGCTGAATGTCAATTTCAATGAGAATATTGGCTTTGATAAGTCTAAGGTGGAGTGCTTCAATTGCCACAAAAGGGGACACTTTGCTAGGGAGTGCATGGCTCCAACAACCTAATAGCAATTTGCTATCTCAGAATATGTCTAACAAATCAAAATAATTTCCGAAAGGAAACGTGTCTTAGTTTTCGTGGAATACTTGTATTGTTCAAAAGTTCATTATCAATATCTCAAAAATTTTAGCATTAACGTTTCGTGTGGTGGTAAGAAATCAAAGACTCAGCATACAACTCACGCCAAAAGTATAATATGCATCCAAATGCAACTCACACCAAATGTAACTCACACCCACGCATAATATATATCCCAATATATTATAAGGAATAGTTAATAAGTTGACCAAGACTCTAGTCGAGAAGACAATGACCAGAAAAATGTTAAGACAAGAATGAGACTTCATTAAATAAGTAAATTGGCAAGTTTTGGCATTTACCCATAATCCCAAATGGTTTAGAAAACCATTTTAGTTTTATAAGAAAACACAATACGTTTACGAGTTTATAATCTTACAAGTTTGGAAAGGTTTTATAACTTTCGGCATGACGTGTCCGTTTATATCACGTTCCCAAGTCATCGTGACTTTAAATAAACCAAGTTTGAAATTACAATATTTATAAATTTTGTTTCGTTATCATTCGCGTAATTATTAGCTTTGAGTTTATTGAATATTTTGTGAGTGTTCCCTGTCTAATATATTAAATTCTTTTCGAGCCTAATATATTATAACGTTAAATCCCAAAATGTCCAATAAGTACAACGTCCAATATCGTAAATCAAATAACGATCCAAGGATTCCAATCCAATACATGTCCAATGCCAAGTCATAACTCGTATGATACAATCCATTAAATATCCGTAATGTCCAAACCAAGTATTAATTCCCAATATTATCCGAAACTTACCAAGATCCCAAGTCGATCAGTAAAATACGTTAGTTCGATATCCGTATCCAATAAATATATTAATACGTGTGTAAAATAAAACAGGCTTTATAATTAAACACGCTCTTAGTTTAGTCAATGGGCTCAACCTGCACTTAACCCATGCATACCTCTTTAGTTACTTGTGGGCTTAACCCATGATAATACCAAATGCACCTTAGTCATGGGGCTTCGGCCCACTAGATATTCAAATCAAACACACCCAATATTTGTAGCGTGTATTTCTGTAAATGATGAATGCTAACTCATTTTACTACAAAATTTTCAGTCAAAAGACCTCAAGACGGATGCACTTACATAAATGGATAGACTCAAATTACCCCAGTTAAATTTTGTGGAACTCACTGGACCCCATGAGAACTTTTCAGAAGATCTAAGATGGCTTTGTTGGTTTGGATTTTATTTAAGAACCATACCCTCTGACTTATTCATGAGAAACTTGGTGGCTATAGATATGAGCTGTAGCAAGTTGGAAGTATTTGACCCGCCTGTGGTAGGAATCTAGTATCCTCTTTTCTTTACTTGTCCATTTAGTTTTGTGAAGACTTGAAGTGCTAAATAAATCTTGTTCCCTCTGCATTAGGTTCTTGAATGTCTGCAGATCCTAAACCTTAAAGACTCGCATGATCTACTCGAAATCCACAATATTTTTCCACTCCCTTATCTTGAGACTTTGATTGTTTGGAACTGTCACAATTTGGTTCATGTCTCTGAAACCATTGGAGGCCTCAGAAGTCTTGTTGAAGTGAACATGACAGGGTGTGAAAACCTAGGGAAATATTCAGGGGAGCATATAAATCCGTCAAAAAAGCTAAAACATTCCATTGATTTTCCAACTTCATTAGAGCGGTGATTCCTCAAGGACTGCAAAATTGAGTGTTCTGATTATTTTCCTCTTAGTTTCAGTGATCAATCATCTTTGCAGTACTTGAATTTAGGCAATGGCCTGTTTGTAGTCCTGCCTAATTACACTCATCTAAAATATCTTCGGGTCCTTGACTTGAGTTTGTGCTCAAAACTTAGATGGCTTCTATGTCTCCCAAGTAAACTTGTAGAATTGTATGTATATTAGTGTGAGTCACTGGAGATAGTAAGCTTTGAATTACAACAATTCACGTTGCAAGAGTTTGGATATGAAGGTTGTAGTAGTTTATCAGAAATCCAGGGCTTTTTCAAATTGGTTCCCCTAGCCGACCTTAATGAAACTGACTTGGAACACATGAAGTGGCTAAAAGATCATCAAAATCTTCAGATATGCCTGGTTGGTGAATTCGATATAATGAGCATATCTCTCCCAATTACACTCATCTAAACCATAGGCAGAGATTGGTGTGCACAGGTTTGTTGTTCCTCTATTAAACATATGCAAAACCACACACACAAGCACGTCACATCCATGTACAAACTGATTATATATGAATTGATAAATTCATTTTAAACTCGTGTGCCACAGAGGTTGTATGAATTCGATATAATGAGCATATCTCTCCCAAATATAATGGATTCAAACATGACGCCTGAGTATATTTCACAATCATCATGTTTGTCCTTTGACTTGCCTTCGTTTCCCAATAGTGGGAGGCTCAAAGGATTAAACGTAACTTTCAAATATACCGTACAAGGTGATGGTTGGGTTTGGTTTGCTAAAATCAGCACGGTTAATGGTGTTGATATGATGTACAACCCTAAAGTCTTTGGTAAACCTGAATTTGGTGAAGTTGGTTTATGGTTAAGCTACTGGCCAATTGGAAACATCTTAAACGTTGGAGATAAAGTTCATGTGTCTATCATTGCCATGACGAACGAATTTGAGGTACATGAATGTGGTGCAAGCCTCGTGTTCAATGATGACTATATAGCAAATGAAACCTTGGCAAATAAAATAGGACCCCTCGGAGGAGATCTTTCTAGATTCCAGCTAAGCACTGGAGCATACTATCTATGTCGTCGTGATTTAATTGAGTTAATGGAGGCTGGAAGACTAACTCCTGGCTGGTTTAGGAATTTAGTTGGTGGTACCATTGACGATACAGAGGTTAGAGGATGGAGAAAAACTGGTCGACCCCAACTGCCGAATCCATCAATTACAGAATTAAAAACTGTTAGGTGCATCATCCATGGTCCTGAATTGGTAAACAAAATCTCTATAATATTTGTTGTTCTTGTTTTTAGACAATAGATTGCTATTAATTTTTTAATTAAGAGTTGCTAACTATGGTGATTATTATCAGGAAGATATTTACAAGATTGCAGAGAAGGATAAATATGAAAAGAGACCTAGAACACTCGAGGCTTTCATGAACTACTCGTATTTGACCGCAGGTGCTGCAGCAAGAGAGGTAATTGATTATAAGCTTCAATAAGAATCATTTTGAACTGAAAATACCACCTGCAATAAGATTTTGACCCGAAGTCAAGTTGGAAGGTTCTTACTATACACTTAATTAAGTAAACACAACTTTACCATGCCACATGTTAGATCTTTCACTTGCCTGCATAACAGAGGTTAAGAGTGAGTTATTTTGAGAGTCTTATTGTGGTATAGTCATTCATCTGGCTTAGATGTTACTTTAAACTTGGGAATTAGCAGAATTAACAGACTTGCTAGCAGAATTAGTGGTTTCGGTTGCTTTAATGAGCTTTTTATTTACTAATTTGTTAATGTTTTTGCAACGTATTATTTCTTCAAAAGAATGGAGGGACACGAAAAAAGAACTAGATCGTGCCCAGATTGTTCGCATGGTAAGAGCTCGAGTATTTGACGACACATCAGCTGCAGTACGTGGAAGCAGAAACTGGTGGGCCTGAACGCTCACATCTTAACTGGGAAAGTGGTGAAAGTACCATTGAGAATTTAAAGTAAGATCCTCTGCCACCTCCAGAGAGCCCATGAAGAAACGGGAAAGAGAGTTGAAAATTCAAATTAGAGTGAATAAGGACTTTGTGTATCTTTAATCTATCATAAGTTTTGTGGCATGTTAACAGTGCATAGAGATAAAACTGAAGAGCTTGTTAATACTTGATGTTTCATGAGCTTTGTTCTTGTTGTTAAATGTTAATTGTTGTGGTTGTTTGGATATTGTAAGGTTGCATAGAAGCTATGTATGTATGTATTATTCAAAAATCCTTTATGTTGTGGTATTAACACTAGCTTTTAGCCAATTAGCACTTCTATTTGACATGTCTTCTTGCACACTAGTTTGGTTGTTTTAATTAATCTTGTATAATTGGTTGCAAAATGCAGAGTCAAAAGTTTTAGTAATGGGTCAAAGAAAAGTTTACCAAAAACTTTATAAATCAAGGGATAATTAATTCATTAATGCTTTATTTTGCTTGCCTTTAAAGAGAACCTTTTTCATGTTCCACAGTAACTTTGGTCACTTTCATTTTATATGAAAAAACAACCCAAACAAACATTGTCACCACTCTTACATCATCTGCATCAGCATCGCATACACCCACTTAATTGTTGAAAGGTAAATATTTCTTTTAGGAATATCTATCATTTGTACATTATGCATTACTATGATCTTGAGAAAGCATAAACATCACCTTCACCTTTTTCATAATCAATAGCTTATTACCATGACATATAGTATAGATGATATACTTGATTAGAATTGATAACATGATTGATCATTAAATTAATAATTTAAATATTTATGAATTCTACTTTTTCCCTCGCGACTAATAACTACTCCGTAAACCAAAAAGTGTTGCATTAATTGACACACTAAAACCATAAATTCACAAATATGATTATTCGTCGCTCTAGATAATCTTATACGCGCATATTTATTCATACTAGCCGGGTACCCGCGCGTTGCGGCGGCGGGTACCCGTGTGATAATATTTTTGGCGATAGCAAAGCTTTTTGAATGCATTACTTTTAAAGAAGGAAAAAAAAAATTCCAACAAAGGTTATTAATTGGAAATTAGTTTGTTTCTTACTTACGCATTTAATAACATAATAAAAAGCTTTTATAGCAGTGCGCCTACGCGATTATATGTTTTTCATGATGCTAACTTAACACATGACAATAACTTAATGGAACAACTTTACCGCATAGTGTTGCTTTAAAAAATGTCAGACTTGCATCACGATGCAACAACGATACGAAAACGATTGTCAATAGCTATTCTTTTAAGACGTGTAATATTATATATCGTTTAAACACATAAGGTGTTTTAAAATAGTGGTTTTAGCACAATCTAGTGGTGTCTATATTACTAAGTTGTGGTGATAAATGGTGGTCCGTTGCGTGGTCGAAAAAGGTGGTGTCAGCAATTCTGACTACATAAAGATTGGTTTCTATGATCCGCTTAATGATTTGTAAATTTTATTTAGTGGGTGTTTTAAAAAAGAAATATTAGATAAGATTATTTATGCGTTATTGTATTATATCATATAATATATTAAGTGTACTTTTGAGTCAAGAGTATTTTAATAGTATCATTATTTAGTGGGTGTTTGAAAGATATAATTGATAAAATGATTTATGCATTATTGTTTTGTACCATTTGATATATTAATTGTACTTTTGAGTGATAGGGTATTTTAATTATATTTTTAATGATTTGTAAATTTCATTAGTGAGTGTTAAAATGAAAATGAAAAATTAGATGATTTATGTATTATTGTTTTGTATCAAGTGTTATGTTAATTGTACTTTTGAGTGAGAGTATTTTAATGATTTCATTAATTCTGATATTAATATACATGAATGTTACAAGTTAGATGATTTATGCATTATTGTTTTGTACCAACTACCAAGTGCTATATTAATTGTACTTTTGGTTACAAGTTTAGTGGGTTACTTTTATTAGAAATGTTTTTGGTCTTAAAAATTTTAAAACTTCTATATTTAGAATGTCCTAAACACTTTATATAGTAGTATAGATATAGATTACATAAAAAAAAAAAAAAATTACAGTACAAAATAAGAAATATAATAACAATAAAATAATTATAATTTAATCCAGGAGACTCTTGTCATATATGGCGACTATTGTCAACTACAACAACCACTACCAACAAACCACTGTTGTTTTGTATTTCAACCACCAATTATCACCTAGTTATTTTTAGAGAGAGAAAGTGGTTTATATTTTATGGCGATGATAGAATTCAACGGACAACGGTAACGGCGTTGTTTTACTGACTATCAGATGATGGCTTCTTCTTCTCCTGCTTCTGATATTTTTCATTCAGAAAGGTAAATTATTTTTACTGATATTGTTTAGTCATTGTTTTAATTTCAATATGATCATATGTTATCTGCTAGTAGTATCTTGAACATCAAAAAAAAAAAAAAAAAGAAAAAAAAAAAAGAAAAAAAAAAAAAAGTGAGAAGGTGAAATATGTTGACTTCAAAAGATATATGTACAACAAAGTGCCAACTTTGGATTGATTGGTCATGTCCCAAATAGAATATAAAAAATACAATGGTTATTTTAGGATCTCATTACGATACTATATGGCAAAAACGATTATCTTGCAAGCTTAAGATCTTATAGAATCCTAAGGATCATATGATCTTAAGATCTAATCCGATCCCCGTCTTAGTTTCTCGAACAACAAACTAAAACACTAAAAGTTATGGATCATGTTTTATAAATTTTAAAATCAACATGTTATGTGTGCGTTTAGTTAGTGAAAAATATCCTATTTTTCATGTCAAAATTTTGAAAATCCGTTTAGTTTTCTAACAATTTAAAAAAAAGTAAGTTCTCATTTTCTAAGTTTCAACTAAGAAATTGAAAAGCCCACTCTACCCTTCTCAAAATTTTCTCAACTCCAATATAAACACATACACGATTCTACCCCTAATCTCTCGTGTCCTATGTAGTTAATCTCGCCGAGATCTCGGATATCGCCCCTAGAAATAATCTCGGATCAAAATATCGCCCCCAAATCTTGGATCCGATATTCTTGGCGAGATTGGCCCATATTTTTCTGATATTTTGAAGTCGGCGATATTTATGAGATTTTGGCAGCCCAACTTAACCCAATTAACACGTACATATCCATGCTTTAACCCAACTTATTGATATTTTCTGACTTTTGTGGGGTTGTTCACATCGACAGAGGCATATTTAATTCAACTTTCAAGATAAATTTGGTTCAACTTTCAAAATATCAACTTACAATATATTTAAACATATTTATATATTTTTTCTTCTGAACAGATAAATATATTTTTTTTTTTGAAAGGCAACAACTATATAGGACCACCCAAATGGGCAAAACAACAATTATCTAAGTACATCTAAGTACATCTAAAATATGTATTTCATCTATTATTAGTTTAGAACTACTAAAATGTATATAAATTAGTATATAGATCTAAACTTAATATTATTATATAAAAACCGATATCTCACCGGGATAACCGCTATTTCAAATCTCGGTCCTTAGACGATATTTGAAATTTGACCGAGATAACTACATAGTTCGTGTCATCCTCCACAACCAGCTGATGCCGCCACAGTTGCAATTTGAGGTAATCTTCTTATCATTTAAAAAAAAAAGAAAAAGAAAAATATAACTCCAAACTAAACGGCTTTTCAAAATTCTCAACTTTTTTCTAGAGAAAAAAAATCATTTCCTTCTCAAGGAATTTAGAAACGGAAAAAGAGGAAAATTTTTCTACAACTAAACGGCACCTAATCTTCTTAAACATTCCATAATCATAATTTTGGACAACATTTTCATAAAACATTCTTATAATTTTGTGTTTATGATATATACTAATTTGTGGATTTGTATAATATTAAAAAAGGATATTAAGAAAATGACATTATAGTAGGATCTTTAGATCCCGATCCTATCTTAAGACATTGATCTTGCAAAGACGAAAACGATCCGGAGTAGGTCCCAATCTTGAAAACCTTGTAAAATACATTCAAACTATTGAACCCATAGCGGACGATAGAGGAACGCCAGAATCCACCAAGGAGTTACGAACCAAGCAAATGACTACATTGTGTAGATAATTCCTTCCCTCACTCAAAGCTAACTCAGCAAGCAATGGCTACATATCCAGACCGATTTTAGCCGACTCTAGCTATCCCTTAGAGTCACAAACTGGACTAAGAAACTAACAAAACTTTGAGTTCTACCAAAGATAATCAACAACTATATTGATATCCACAAATCAATGACTACATTTCCTTTATCTGTTGTCCATATAACCCTTGTGCAGTATCTATCCTTCCTCACACCAAAGGCAATACAGAAGAAAAGGCAATCATGATCAATTGTTTTACTCTCAAACTCATGAGCTTTAGTCTCACCGCCTCCTCTGTCACATTGTACAGACTTTTTTCATCTCTGAAAATTCTACAATTCCTTTCCTGCCATATATGATAGACACAAGCAGCAAAAGTTACTCTTCTATACTCTAGATGTTATTTCCATTTGGTTTTGCAGCAACAATATCTGTCCAAACACCAGGACGATTATCCATTCTTTGAGCTTTATTCTATAATTTTTTTTGAGTAATCACAATTAAAGAATAGATGATTATTATCATTCATGCACAAAAGACATATGTTTACCTCACAACTACCCGATATCTGCATCTTGTCCTGAGTATCTAACCTCGTATTACCATCCAGAGAATAAAAGAGTGTTTGGGAATGCATTATGAAAACCAAACTCAGTTTCCACCATTTAACTTTTGGACTATCAACCCTTCGATGCTCCAAAACTTTCTTGACAGAGAAGTTACCTTCTTTCCCCCTCCATACAACTTTATCCTCCTTTAATGGGTCAATTTGGGGCACATTAATGCTGGTGATGATCACACTTTTGGATTATGTTAACTTAACTTACATTTTTTAATCTTTAAGCAATTTAGTGTTCTATGATGAGTTTAGGTTATATGGTTATTGAAGTAGTAGTTATACTCTTGAATGTGTGCGGCTAATAAACAAAGTTGAGGCTCAACTGAGGGCTTGAGAAGGAAGTTGTGTTTGGCTTAGCTCATCATAAAAACCTACAAGTGAAAAAAAAAAAAAAAAAAAAAAAAAAAAAAAAAAAAAAAAGGGTCACTAAAGCATTTTTCATTTGTCGCCTGTATAGGCTTCTTGTATTTTGATAATATAAGCTACTTCAAATAAGCTTACCAAAACACTCTTAAGAGATCTACGAGAATTAAGAAGATATGATTAAAGCTATCTATTAAATGATTTCATAGTGTTGATTGATTGTTAATTACTAGAATTAAACACCTGTTGGGTACATATATGCTTACATAATTTACCCCTTTACCCTTGCAAATTCTACCTAATTACAATATCTTCTTCTAGGTTTAATGGCACCCGCTTTGATGTATTCCTAAGCTTTAGAGGCGCAGACACGCGTCATTCTTTTAGTGATCATCTATATGATGCACTAAATCGAGCAGGGATCAGTACATTTAGGGATGATGAAGAAATCGATAAAGGAGAAGAACTTAAGCCCGAAATTGAGAGAGCAATAAAAGAGTCTAGGAGTTCGATAGTTGTGTTGTCTAAGAACTATGCAACTTCTGCATGGTGTCTTGAGGAGCTACACTTGATCCTTGACCAAAGGAGGAATTGCAATCATTTTACTCTACCAGTTTTTTATCACGTAGATCCTTCAGATGTTAGGAAACAAAATAACACTTTCGGCTTAGAAGTCCAAAATTCTTCAAGGTGGACAGATGATAATGTACATCGGTGGAAGGAAGCCCTTACGGAGGTTGCTAATCTGTCAGGGATAGTTCTTTCTGGGTTTGTTTCTTTGTCTCTCTTTTTATAACTTAATTTTGAAATTTAAATGATACTATTGTGATCCAGATTTATTTTTTTATTATTATTTTTATTATTATTTTTTTTTTGGAATGCAAATATTCCACTTATTACTAACATGGCAATATGTCTCATTATTGACCTGAACGCCTGAACCCACATGTAAAAACCTCAACTAGGGAGGGAGGGTGGGAGGGGTACACACACAAAAACTCAGTTACATAATGAAAATAAGAAGAGAAAATGTCTTTATATACTTCTTCAACCGAAATATTTGTCTCTAGCATATTTACTCCACCAGTCCTTGTAGAGTAAGAAAAGTGCACACAGGTACTAATTTATGTAAATGTGACACAACATTACCTCTGATTTTTACCTGATAACCTTTAGACCCTGAACAAGGTTTAGCATATAAATGATAAATCCAATATATTCGATATCTTCTCGTTTTATCCAACAACTTTTGAGTGTCTTCCAATAAGTTTGCTCATGCTCCTTTTGTTATTGCAGGTCTGAAACAGATTTTATAAAGGAAATTGTAACAAGAATTTATAATAAACTCGACCGGAAAGAAGTCCAACTTCCACTCAATCTAATTGGGATAGAGACTCGAGAAGAGGACATCAAAACCTGGTTAAGGCAATCTGATGTTCAAATTTTAGTGATTTATGGCATGGGAGGAAGTGGCAAGACAACAATAGCCAAGTATATTATGGATTCAAATTGGGCGAAATTTGAAAACATCAGCATCCTTGAAGACATTGGTAATAGATGTAAAGAATCACACGGGTGTTTGGAACAGCTACGACAGCAACTTCATGAAGATATTTTAGGGGGAAAGAGAAGAAAAATACCCAGTGTTTGCCGCTCTACTTTGAATATTGAAGAGGCCTTACAAGTGAAGAAGGCACTTATTCTTCTTGATGACATTGATGACTCGAGGCAGTTAATAGCCTTACTTGGAACTGAAATTAATAAACAAAGCAAGGTTATAATAACCACACGAATTAATTTATTGCACTGGGCTGAGTCTTGGAGGTGTCAATGGTACAGGGTGAAATTACTAGATGTTGATGAATCGTTAAAGCTTTTAAGTCTTCATGCCTTTAGATCCGAAGTTCCTATGAAAGGGTTTGAGGAGCTTGCACTACATGCGGTAAAATATTGTGATGGAAATCCACTTGCTCTTGAAGTGTTGGGTTCCTCTTTACATGAGGACAATACAATCCCGTATTGGAAAAGTCATTTAAAGTTATTGGAAAAGGATATACATAATAAAATTCAAAGTGTACTTTTGAGGAGCTATGAGTCATTGCCATACAACTCTGAGAGAGAGTTGTTTCTGCATATTGCTTATTTCTTTGTTGGCATGGACAAGGATTATGTGGTAAAGATACTGGAGCATGATTACTCAGCAATATCTGGGATCAAAGCCCTGACTAACAGATGCCTTCTTTCTGTTTCCCCAAGCAAAAAACTCATAATGCATCGATTGCTTCAAGAGATGGGGAAAAACATAGTTCGTCAAGAATCAACAGACGCTGCAAAACGAAGTAGAGTGATAGGCAATGAATCTTATCAGATATTATGCAAAGGAAAGGTACGATACTTCATACTTCTTATGTGTATATTTAAGCGTAAGTTTCTTGATCTTCATGCCTTCCTATTTCACCTCTATATTCTCGTCCTCCTCTCTTTTAGGGTTCGGAAACAATTGAAGGTCTGGCACTTGACATGCGATTGCAGAGAGACAGTATTAGTATGCTGTATAGACCATCTATGCTCAAGGTATGAGGATGTGTTCACCATTTTGTGTAGGAAAAATGATTTTCATGATCTTCATGCCTTCCTATTTCATCTCTATATTCTCGTCCTCCTCTCTTTTAGGGTTCGGAAACAATTGAAGGTCCGTCAGTTGACATGCGATTGCAGAGAGACAGTATTAGTGTGCTGTATAGACCATCTATGTTCAAGGTATGAGGATGTGTTCACCATTTTGTGTAGGAAAAATGATTTGAATGTATGTGAAGGTATATGTGTGCAGAAGTGGTATGCAAATGATAGACAAAAGACAGAAATGGAGGAAATAGTAACTAACATATAACTGTAATGATGAGATATTATAACTGTCATTACATGATCCTATATATACTTTATGAACAGACATGATAGGAAGGGATGTGATGGTTCAATAGAACCAACAGACATGTCCCTTTATCACATAACTGTCATGTAACTGTCTATAACTAACTTAACTGTCATTTCTGACTTAACTAACAAATGTCTAAGGTCTTTTGGCCTATGGCCAAGACCAAACGGATCTTGCAGCCCTATGATTGATACATACATGGCTGCTGACATATAAAACTAATAATTACAAATATGTAACTAAGGTTTGAACAATATAAACTGAGTTTGATTGATCTTAATCTTCCAACAAACAGGAGGTTTGCATTTAAGGTAATATCAAATAAGTAATTTCTGATAGATCTATGTTTAAACGTGTCCATTATATTTTTGAGATTTTGTAGCGCTACAATTATATCTTAGAAGTAGGTAGAAATGAAGCTGAATGATTTATTATGCTAAAAATGTTATTTGTTATGTTCCCTTTTTGGTTTGTATGAAAAGTTTGTTATAATAAATTATATGAAATAAATACGAATTTCATGCACATAAATCCATTAGCATAAAGGATTTGGCTTTGTGGGCATGAGTATAACTTGGTATATATTTGTGGGGACAAGTTTGTAGTAGTCTCATTTTTAATAGAAGCATGAAAAGGTACGGATCTGTTTTATAATGAACAAGTGAATTATGGCTATGGCATAAATTTTCACCGACTTGGTTGAGATATTTGAAATCTCTGGTCTTAATATGCATGGACAAAAGACAAGGTGGATTGGAGGTTGTTACAACACCATGGTCATGAACAAGATAACAACAATCTATTTCAATGTGTTTGACTCGAAGTTTAGTGAAATGGTTTGATTGTTACTCAAACATTATCATTGCTATAAGTAACTATTCTTTAAATAAATCTTAGAGGGATTCGTAGGAGGATACATTACTTATCGTGTAGAGTTGATTTTTCTTTCTAAATTAACACCGACACTTGTCAGCCAGGTGTACATTCATCAAGGATTGGGAAATTATCTTTAGGTGCTTCATGCATAATATTATAAATTCCTGTAACAAAAATCTTTGTAGTGTGTATTTCTGTAAATGATGAATGCTAACTCATTTTACTACAAAATTTTCAGTCAAAAGACCTCGAGACGAATGCACTTAAAAACATGGATAGACTCAAGTTACTCCAGTTAAATTTTGTGGAACTCACTGGACCCCATAAGAACTTTTCAGAAGATCTAAGATGGCTGTGTTGGTTTGGATTCTATTTGAGAACCATACCCTATGACTTATTCATAAGAAACTTGGTGGCTATAGATATGAGTTGTAGCAAGTTGGAAGTATTTGACCCGCCTGTGGTAGGGAATTTAGTATCCTCTTTTCTTTACTTGTCCATTTAGTTTTGTGCAGACTTGAATTGCTAAATAAATCTTGTTCCCTCTGCATTAGGTTCTTGAATGTCTGCAGATCCTAAACCTTAAAGACTCGTACGATCTACTCAAAATCAACAATATTTTCCGACTCCCTTATCTTGAGACTTTGATAGTTTGGAACTGTCACAGTTTGGTTCATATCTGTGAAACCATTGGAGGCCTCAGAAGTCTTGTTGAAGTGAACTTGACAGGGTGTGAAAGCCTAGGGAAATATTCAAGGGATTATATTATTTCTGGTGAAGGAAGTTCACGAAAACCTTCCCTTAATTTTCCAAGGTCGTTAGAGAGGTTATTCCTCAAGGACTGCAATATTGAGTGTTCTGATTATTTTCCTCTTAGTTTCAGCGATCAATCATCTTTGCAGTACTTGAATTTAGGCAATGGCCTGTTTGTAGACCTGCCTTATTACACTCATCTAAAAAATCTTCGAGTCCTTGACTTGAGTTTGTGCTCAAAACTTAGATGGCTTCTATTTCTCCCAAACACACTTGCAGAATTGTATGTATATTACTGTATGTCACTTGAGAAAGTAGGTTTTGAATTACATCAATTCACATTGCAAGAGTTTGGGTACGAAGGTTGCAGTAATTTGTTAGAAATTGAAGGCTTTATCAAATTGGTTTCCCTAGCCAAACTTGATGAAATTGATTTGGGACACATGAAGTGGCTAAAAGATTATCAAAATCTTCAGATATGCCTGGTTGGTGATGATGAGCTCACCATAGGCAGAGATTGGTGTGCACAGGTTTGTTGTTCCTCTATTAAACACATGCATAACAACACACACAAGCACGTCATATCCACGTGCAAACTGATTATATATGAATTGATAAATTCTTTTTACACTCGTGTGCCACAGATGTTGTATGAATTCGATATAATGAGCATATCTCTGCCAAATATAATGGATACAAACATGAGGCCTGAGTATATTTCACATTCATCATGTTTGTCCTTTGATGTGCCTTCGTTTCCCAATAATAGGAGGCTCAAAGGATTAAACTTAACTTTCAAGTATACCTTACAAGGTGATGATTGGGTTTGGTTTGCTAAAATCAGCACGAGTAATGGTGTTGATTTGATGTACAACCCTAAAGTCTTTGGTAAACCTGAATTTGGTGAAGTTGGTTTATGGTTAAGCTACTGGCCAATTGGAAACATGTTAAACGTTGGAGATAAAGTTCATGTGTCTATCATTGCCATGACGAATGGATTTGAGGTACATGAATGTGGTGCAAGCCTCGTGTTCAATGATGACTATATAGCAAATGAAAGCTTGGCAAATAGAATGGGGCCCCTAGGAGGAGATCTTTCTACATTCCAACTAAGCACAGGAGCATACTATCTATGTCGCCGGGATTTATTTGAGTTAATGGAGGTTGGAAGACTAACTCCTGGCTGGCTTAGGAATTTAGTTGGTGATACCATTGACGATACAGAGGTTAGAGGATGGAGAAAGACCGGTCGACCTCAACTGCCGAATCCATCAATTACAGAGTTAAAAACTGTTAGGTGCATCATCCATGGTCCTGAAACGGTAAATATGCTCTATAGTATTTGTTTTTCTTATTTTTAGGCAATATATTATTACATAAAAGAGCCTAAAGATGTATTCAGTGGATGGTCTAATAGAACTTTTGTTAAATGTCTATTACATGTAATCTCTAGCTGATTTGATTGTAATTAATGTTTAGCTGAGGTTTGCTAACTCTGGTGTCTATCAGGAGGATATTTACAAGATCACGGAGAGAGTTAAATCATCTGTAACTGATAAGAGTGGTGAATTACGCGTGGACGGGGAGACATTGAAATCTATCACCACACCTGAACTTAGTGATGCAGCAAAAGAGGTAAATGAATATCAAGTTCAGCTGTTTGATGCAAGCCAAACTCTTACTTGACCTTGTTAACTAAGCCAGGAACAACAGCTATATATGTATCCTTCCAAATTTGGTAGCTCCCTGAAACAGAAAGTCTTGTCTCAGTAAATACTAATTCAAATATTCCGATATTATAAAATAATAATAGCCCTTGTTCTTATAACTATGATTGCATGCTTATCCCTTATTAATTATACTACTATTTAAAGGATATATAAAGAAATAAAGTGTGCAAAACTTTTAATTGTCATCTATAACTGAAAAGAAAACCACCCTACAATAAGATTTCGACCCGAAGTCAAGTTGGAGGGTTCTTACTATATAGTTAATGTGTAACTAAACATAATTTTTCCACGCGATATGTTAAACTCTTTCAGTTTCCTATATTACATGAGTTGAGAGTGAGTTATTTTGAGAGTTTTGTCATGGTAAAAAGTTATTATTGATCTAAAGAATGCAGGGAAACGAAAGGACAAAATCGTGTTTGAGTCGCCAATAAGGGAAGAGCCTGAGTATCCGACGAACCAACTACTGCAACACGACACTGATGCAGACACTGGAGGGCTAGAACGCCTGGAATTTGAGTCGGCAAGTGGTGAAAGTACAAGTGAGAATGTGAAGTTAGATCCTCCTCCACCACCAAAGAGCCCATGAAGAAACGGGAAAGAAAGTTGTAATTCAAAGGAGTGAATAAGGACTTTGTGTATCTTTAATCTATCATAAGTTTCGTGGCATGTTAACAGTGCATTGAGACAAAACTGAAGAGATTGTTAATACTGAATATTACATGAGCTTTGTTCTTCTTGTTGTTGTTGTTTGGATATTATAAGGTTTCATAGAAGCTATGTATGTATGTATGTATGTATCATGTATGTATTATTCAAAAATCCTTTATGTTGTGGTATTAACACTAGCTTTTAGCCAATTAGCACTTCTGTTTGACATGTCTTCTTGCACACTAGTTTGGTTGTTTTAATTAATCTTGTATAATTGGTTGCAAAATGCAGAGTCAAAAGTTTTAGTAATGGGTCAAAGAAAAGTTTACCAAAAACTTTATAACTCAAGGGATAATTAATTCATTAATGCTTTATTTTGCTTGCCTTTAAAGAGAACCTTTTTCATGTTCCACAGTAACTTTGGTCACTTTCATTTTATATGACAAAACAACACAAACAATTGTCACCACTCTTACATCATCTGCATCAGCATCGGATACACCCACTTAATTGTTGAAAGGTAAATATTTCTTTTATGAATATCTATCGTTTGTACATAATGCATTACTATGATCTTGAGAAAGCATAAACATCACTTTCACCTTATTCATAATTGATAGCTTATTCACACTTGTAGAGTTGCAGTATTAAACACACAATGTAAACGTAAATTGTATTGTGATTTATTGAGACATTTGTTGTGTTTGGCGTGGGGTTTATAGGGGCTTGAGCTTTTAAAATTAGTTAGCTTATAAAATAAGTTTTGTTTGTCACGCTAGCTTATAAAAGACAGGTATCACTATGATTGGATGAGAATCATGAGATGATTGAGAGAAGATAACTGGATTATATTTATTTTGTTGTTGATTGAGTATGAAGATAAGTAGAAAGTGTATCATCAAAAATATCAAATAAAAACTGCATGCAGATGAATAGCATGTGTTCAATCTTTGATTCGTTTCTTTAATACAATATAAAAAGAAAATGGCCGGATCTTGTTTAAAAACTTACAAAATAAGTAATGAAATAACAATAGTATGAAGTATTTAAATACTTAGGGAGTATAACCACTGAGACAAAGAGAATAATGTGCTTTAGCTTTTGTCAACCACAATCAAATAAGGTCATTATTATTCCAGTTCTAATTACTAATCAAAATATACCTCCTCTTTCTCACTATTGTTCAAAACAACCATCGTTCAACCACCGTAACCGTCACCGGAAAACTTAATCTCACTATCTTCTTTTTTCTAAGGTGATGATCGGAATCAACGGTAATTGCGTCGTTTTAGTGACTCTCAGATGATTGACTCGATGTGTTCTTCTTCTTCCTCTACTTTTGATAAATTTCATTCAAAAAGGTAAATTATTTTTACTTTTTAACTCATACTGTTTACTCATTTATTTTGATTTTAGTTTAACTATTAGTGACTTGAACATATAAATTGCTTAAAATTTTATAATAAATAAATATAGGTTGATTCAAGCTTATTTTTTATGTTTATTTATTATTATTATTTTTTTATCTTTAAGCAATTTATGTGTTCTATGATAAGTAATTTTTGTTTAGGTTAATTATGTGTTTAATAAAGTGGCACGGCAGTGATACTCCAAATTATGTTTATAAGTAGTTTAAATGTATTAATGTACAACAACAACAACATATCAAATCCTTCCAGAGCTAGGTATGCAGGAGGTTGAATGGAGACAAAATCATAACCCCACCCTAGGTAAGGTGCGGCTAAAAAAACTGTTGGACTTGAAATAATCAAGAATCACAAGTCCTTGAAAGTAGAAGGATCAATAGTGTAATGTAGATAGTTAATAACTGTTAAATCCTGTAAAGTAGGAAGGGATACCGTTTCATGGATAACTCTTAGGAAAGTCACATCGGTTCATAGTACCGATTGACAAACTATATATACCCATGAATGTAAACGTTTGTTCAGTGTGGATAATAATAGAAAAGTGTCCTTTACATAAACATCCCGCCCCTCTGTGTTTTTTATACCGAGTCCCTGCACATCAGTTTGTGCATACTCATATTGTTTTAATTATATTGTTCATCCAAAGTAGAATGATTCGCAAAACCATAAATCTCAATAAAAACAATGGTGTTTGGCTTGGCTTATCATAAAACCTTTTTTTTTCTTCGATAAAAAGGTCATTTTTACTATTTTTGGTAACCATGGTTTCTGACTGGCCGACTAATTTACCGGGTTTGAACCCACCGCTACAAAGATTCAAACTAGGAAAACACCTCCCCTTTCAGGAGGTTGGTGCGGCCACTTCAGGGTGGTTTGCACCTTTCACCTAGTAGGAACTTACTCTTTAACAAATCACTAAGCATTTTTCATTCATCGACTTGATAAGCTTATTGACGTGTTTTAAAAACGTGTTGATTGATTGTAACTTAGAATTGGATATCCATTGGGTACATATTGTAGATTGGTATGTGTTTCGTTGCTCAAGGATCCCAAACCGGGACATACATATAGATCCCAAAACCCTACAAAGACATGGGCTTGGGTACAAATACATAAACATGGGCCAAATACAAATATGTACATAGGTGGAAGGCAGCCCTTACGGAGGTTGCTAATCTGTCAGGGATGGTTCTTCATGGGTTTGATTCTCTGTCCCTCTTTTATAATTTAATTGTGAATGAAACACATTTTAAATGATACTCTTGTGATCCATAATTTTATATTTTTATTTTTTGGAATGCAAATATTCCACTTATAACTAATATGGCAATATGTCTCATTATTGACCGGCTGAACCACTTTAAATTTTTAGTTGATGAGCAACTCAAAGACCACTATTAAATAGATGCCTAAATGTCTTTGGTCTTTGGTATGTGATCATGTAAGGTGAATTTGGTAGGTGGGTTTGGGAATGAGAGAATGGATCGACTCCAAAACGAAATTGTTTGGTAGGTATGATCATGGTTGCAAAAAGCGCTAGGCGCTAGTTGGGCAGTCGACCATCGCCTAGCGCCTAGGTGGATTGAACTTTTCAAAAAGGCTATGCGTTCTTATATAAATTGAATATATGCTTGTGAAGATAACAAAACCCGTATAATCGTAAAAACAAAAATCAAAAGTCGAGATTCCATAACTATATTCATGTTTAGCGGTATGTGAATTTGAGTATAAAAGTAAGTTACATTAATGAAGCCATGGTTGAAGACTTGAAGTTGCAGTTTGAATAAACATGATTTCATAGTAATTTCTTGTTGCTATTGGGGACCACCTATGTGTCAACAAATGCAGTTACCTGAAATTCTTTGCTTTTAGAATATTGAATGCCTTTTCGAGGTGAATCCTTTATATATACCTTAAGACTTTAAAAGCATTTCTTAAACCATACTGTTTTAGAGAATGCATGACCTGACCTGACTTATGCACTGGACAAGCAATATCAGGTCTGGTGATAGTCAAATATATGTTAATAGCTGGTAATATTTTGTCAAGCCTTATCATCACCCTTAATAACTAACAGGCTTTTTTACTTTTGCTTACTAAAGGAACTTCAGAAGGCTTACTTGCAAGCATTCAAATTCACTTAGTAACTCCAAGATATACTTTCTTTGGCATAAACAGATTCCTTGATCCTTTTTAATGACTTTTATACCACGAAAGTATTTAACCTTTCTTAAATATTTTATCAAAAACTTCGTATATAATACTGGTGTTAGATTTAATGCTTTAAGCTTTTGTTATTTAGAAGGAACAATATGTATATCTGTATTTTATGCTTGTAAACTATGCGTACATTCTGTATTTGTGGCTAAGCTTGGAACTTTAGAACGGGGGGCCAAATGGGTCACTTTGGTCAGTTTTGACCCGTTGTGACTCTAGGGATAGGATACGCCCCTAGATTTTCATGAAGCGTGATAACTGCCTCCAAAGGCACCGTTTCATAAAGTATATAATGTCAGGGGCTGTGTAAGCTTTGCATCAATCCATATCTATTAATAAAAGTACATCGTTTATGCAACATTGTTGTTTTTTCTGCACTTATACGCATTGCCAAACACCCCTTACTTTCTGCACGCACAAAACCCAAACACTCATGTCAAGATACAATCGTTTTGCAAAACACACTTGGCCACAAGGAACCTGTTTCCATCAGTGGCATCAGAACGAGGCTTCGAAAAAGTCTTGGGAAAGGCCAAGTGAAATTGGTTCAAAGAAAGATTGCTATGCAAGTGGTTCGTTGCCCCCATACAAACCACGAAGAAGAATTTCATACGAAACCAAGGAATTGCTCAAGAAAAGGTTGCATGAGATTGAAGCATATAATGCTTCGAAGGGACAAGAAGCAGTTACAAGGAAAGAGAAGAGGGCAAGATGTTATGCCTGTAGAAAAAGAGGCCACTTTTTCTGGAAGTGCCAAAACAACAAGATCCCACACCATTCGAAAACTAAACAGGAAGAAGGCAAGCCCAAGTATCCTGAAGACGTCCATGTCAAAACAACCCATATGATCGAAGGGACGGACTACGCAAATTGGGACCATATTTGGTATATTAGCGACACATACAACAACCACATATGCCCGACGAAGTCACTATTCATGAGACTTAAGCCCAAGTTTTCAATGGAAGGGAAGGAGGAAACCGAGAAGAAATTTATTTTTTCATACGGTATTGGAGAAGCATTTGTTGAAACGAATGAGAAGAAGATGGTAATCCCATGTGTTTCGTACACACTGGAAGCAAGTTTAAATGTACTTAGTGTCAAACAACTTTTGGCACAAGGCTTCGAGATTACCTACGACGACAATACGTGTAAAATCTCTTACATGTTTGAGGAAGAAGAGATGGGACACGACAAGGGAAAGAAAGTCAAAGAGGAGACAAATACGGTGGTCAAGCAACACGACAAATTCTTGGAAGATTACTATGAGACGATTGACCCGAAGGACGCTTGCATGGATGTAAAGGGATTGGAAGAACTTGATTGGAAAGAAGGGATGATTCATGACTATTTGGACAACAAATATTTAAGCATGAATGGAACCCTCTACGTGATGAAGGTTAACTCGTTTAAAAAATTCATTTCGTTTTTAATCATGTTGGAAGATGATAAATTGGTATACGAGAATTGGAGCATATTAACAAGCATTTTGAAGACATGGTAAAATGGTTTTACCTTATCTATCTTGGTCGAAACATGGTGGAACCCCTGCCCCCCGTCATCAATGGTATAAACATCGACTTGCTCGGTCTTTATAAGATTATAGATAGTCTAGGAGGCTATATCGGAGTTACATTTGGTAACAAGTGGGGAGACATTGCACTTATACATGGTCTAGCGAGAGAACAAGACGAGGAATTAAAAGAATGTTACAAAAAATACATTGACTTGATAAGGTGCTATTTCGAGACAACATTACGAGCCCGAGGCAAGGATAGACTTGTGATAGCCAAGAAGGACGGCTATGTGAAGAACCCAAAGGAAGAAGGTGGGTCGAATGGGCAATGGATTGTGGAAGGAAATGCACAAGGACGAGTTCTCAAGACACATGGCAACGAGGATGATTGGACGGACAAGAAGGACACACCAAAGGATGATTTCGTGATCATCAACTAGAAGAAAATTTGGACGACCAAAAGCTTACACATTAATGGGGACAATGTTAGATTTAATGCTTTAAGCTTTTGTTATTTAGAAGGAACAATATGTATATATGTATTTTATGCTTGTAAACTATGCGTACATTCTGTATTTGTGGCTAAGCCTGGAACTTTAGAATGGGCTTGGGCCAAATGGGTCACTTTGGTCAGTTTTGACCCGTTGTGACTCTAGGGATAGGATACGCCCCTAGATTTTCATGAAGCGTGATAACTGCCTCCAAAGGCACCGTTTCATAAAGTATATAATGTCAGGGGCTGTGTAAACTTTGCATCAATCCATATCTATTAATAAAAGTACATCGTTTATGCAACATTGTTGTTTTTTCTGCACTTATATGCATTGCCAAACACCCCTTACTTTCTACACGCACAAAACCCAAACACTCATGTCAAGATACAATCGTTTTGCAAAACACACTTGGCCACAAGGAACCTGTTTCCATCAACTGGTAATTGTTTACATTTTCCAATTTCAGACTCATCATTACTAGTTATTAAGATAGCATCAACATATATAAGTAATATCACAAAAGTATCACCTTTAGAGTTTCTTTAAGCCCATATAGAAATTTTTACAACTTACAAACTCTATTATCATCAGTAGAAAAAATAACCTTCTGGCAAACTCATATACACATTCTCAACTAACTCATCAAACAAAAAATCATTGTTAATATATAATTGAAACACATTTCAATCATTTTGAACACCAAGCTTAAAAAACATCCAACAATGACTATTTTCACGAATGGTGAAAAAGTTTCTTCATAGTCAATTCGTTTCTTTTGACTATATCCTTTTGCAACTAACCTAGCTTTATACTTTTCAATCTCACCGGTGGATTTATACCTAATCTTATAAATCAAGTTGCATCCTATATATAGGTCTCCTACCACTAGGCAGATGTGTTATTTCCCAAGTCTTGTTTGTATTTAATGCTTCCATTTCAATGTTCAATTGTTCATAGCTTCTACCCATTTAATATCCAAAGCAGCTTCTCTATATGACTAATTAGGTTCAACAGTTTTGTTTAAGCTATTCACTATTCACATAAGAAAAGTTATAGTTATATGCACTTAGATTATAATAGTTAACTACTTTATCTAGGCCGTATTTAACATTTCCTTCTATTACAATGTCTTTCAATTTAGTTGGTAATTTCCTACTAAATCCAAATTCTTACCCTCAGACATAACATTTTCATTTCTAGGTGCTGCACCATCATCACTAGTAACACCATCTGCATATATATTGCCTAGTACATCAACACCAACTATCTTTGAATCCTGAATTATTAGTGCTTTTGTTACTGGTAGAGACGCTGGGGTCTGCAGTAGGACTGTGACATGTATTAGAGACTGTTGGTTTGTGGGAGTATTAAAACACGACAAAACAACTAATCGTGTATGAGCCGATGGGGGCACACGCGATAAACACGAGTATACGTGTTGAACGTAACTAATACTTGAATTACTATTTACCCGTTATGCATGAGATTGACCCGATCAATAAACTTGACCTGTGAGCTTTAAAAGGTTCATGATTCGGTCATAGGGATGGTGCCTTGGGCCATAGTGATCCTTAACTGAACGGGTGAATAAGAAGGGTATGGGTTGGGTTTGTTTATGACTTGTCGACCAAGTATAGGACTCCTTCAAGGAGTTGAGTTGCTCGACTATATAAGCAAACACACCATACACAAAACTCACACATAACATACTCTCCTAATCCTTAAAAACCGATCAACTATTCCTGCTTATTACTTCTTGGTCGTCTAATCACACAAGTCGACAAGAGGGTTTTTAGTTTGATTCTAACCTTGTATTTAGAACAAGTGTTAAGTTGAATTGGTTTGTATCTGCTCCTGGTCTCCTAGTCGACACTCAACAGCAGCAAACAAAGGAGTAATCTGCTCCTGCTCGTTACTTTAGTTCTCGGACAGAAGTGAAGGATATCGGACAAGGTGTGTCCGATATCGGGTAATACTAAGAAACTGTTTTCAAGTTTTTTGTTATCTCGGACAGAAGTGAATTTGTTTCTTGGTGGTTTTCTGGAAGTGGGTTTAATTCAAGAAGACAAAGGGTTGTTTGGTTTTATAGTTTACGTTCTCGACTAGCGTTAATCGAACGTATACATGAATTGGGTTTGTGTGTGATACTCTTCGAGGTATCTATTTTAGATACTTAAGGTTTCGTTAAGGTTTCTTGTTCCGTTACTAGAGATCAATTGCCAAGCAAGGTTAGCTTTTCTTTATACCTTTTAATTAATTAATATTGTATTAATTATGTGTTTATTAATTACGTGCTTAACATAATTGCGTTTACTAGATCCAATATCCGCTGCATACTCGTAGAGGTTAATGGTTAACTGGTTCTAAAATCCCAACAGTGGCATCACGAGTCAACTCGTTTTTGCGATTATGGGTTACACGTTTCTGATATTAATAAACATGTTTTAAAAGGCTGCATGAAACCCAGTTTATTTATTTGTTTTATTTTATTTTGACAATTACATGCAATACTTGTCAATTTTTAATAAATAATAACTAGTCACACACAAATTAAAATTATATTGATAATTAGAATTAATTTGTTAATTGGAATTAATTTGTTAATTAGAATTTAATTTAAATGTTAATTATATATTACTTTGTTAATAAAAATTAAATTGTTAATTAGAATTACATGTTAAATTAAAAATTACTTGCTAATTAGAATTAAAAGTTAATTTGTATTTATTAATTGTTAATTAGAATTATTATGATAATTAGAATTACATATTGGTTTATAAATACATAAATTGCGTAATTACTTGTTAATTAGAATGCCATGCTTTTTATGTGTTTTTCCGGCCACAAGACCCACTCAATTGCTTATTTAAGTGATATATGGGGTGATCTAGGTATTATATCCTAGTGACGGTCTTATGGTTCTCCATTTGGGGAAGACTCGCAAGAGAACTCGGAACAATATGTGGTTATTTATGTTGATGTTTATACTGTATGTTTGTGATTCTATATGTGCATTATTACTTGCTTTGACACCTAATTGTATGCAATATGGAATAAAACATATCGTAACCATAACATTAATATTGGTCTTTATTTACACGCCTAAATATCATGCTCATTGTGACCTGCTATTTGATTCGTGGAAAATTGTTTTTGTAAAATAAAGTGACCTAATATATGAAACACGTTTTCAAGAATTTAAAAACTAGACACTATGGACACTTGGGATGTACGGCTCACCCACTAGAACAAACTCAAAAGGGGGTTCAAAGAAGTGCGCACAGTCACACTTAAAGGATGTCTAAGGTTATGCTTCAGCGCTTACCTGGTCCTCTGCCTCCCTGTGCGTTCGATTGGAGCTACCGTGAACCATGATAATCACTACAGTGTCATTACCAAAAAGTTTTTAAAATTAGTGTTACAAAGTTGTTTTGCATGCTTCTTTGTACACGACTTTTACCACATTTATGTGTGCATACCTATTTGTTTAACTTTAAGTCTATGCAATCCAACTATGAACACGTGCACTTGGATTGACTTCTCTGGTCAGACCTAAGGGCCTTTCCAACCCATGGTAATTATTTCTCACTGGTCAGACCTCTGGTAATTTTTACACGTTCATACTTGGTCGACTTATCTCGAGTTAACTTGGTCAGACCTCGAACCCGAGGCATAAGATGAGAACTAAACATGCTTTTGACATTATTACTTGATACTAATGCCTTAAACAGTCTCATAAATTCTAAGAGTTTCGTTATGCAATTAACGCTCGTCGCGTACCTCTTTTCCTATTTTTTTATACACTGGTCAGACCTATGGTAATTAAATGGGGTTGCAAGATGGATCTTAGTCTTATTAGTAATTAATTGGGTAGTTAATTCTTTTAAGAATGTAATTATCGAAAATACTAATTATTTGAACTTTTCAATTGTAGATGACTACTTCAATCGGAAACAGTTCGGTACTCAGGAGTTTCTTTGAGAAACAAAAACTCACTCGACTTAATTTCATTGATTGGTATCGCCAGCTTCGCATTATACTATCAGCTTAAGATAAGGAAGCTTATCTAGAGCATCCCATACCTGCAGCACCTGTTGCTACTCCTGGCCACCATGTCCTACCTGAGGCTCTTGCAGCTTACACTGCTTGGGTCACAGGTTCAAAGGACATAGCTGCCTTCATGCTCATGACCATGGAGTTAGAGATCCAACGAAATCTAACTCATCTTGGTGCTTATGACATGCTTTAGGAGTTGAAGTCTATGTTCTCCCAACAAGCAGAACAAGAGCTTCTACAAACTGCACGTGAATTCCACGCTTGCAAGCAGGAAGAGGGTCAATCGGTTAGCTCGTATGTTCTGAAGATGAAGAGCTACATTGACAGTTTGGAACGTCTTGGTCACCCAGTTACTCTGCACTATGGAATTAGTTTGATCCTAATCGGTCTCTCAAAAGAGTACATTACGTTTGTGCAGAACTTTAATATGCACAGCATGGGGAAGACTATAAATGAACTGCATGCTATGCTTAAGCAACATGAGCAGACGTTGGCAAAGAAAGATGCTGCACCTGCACTCCATTATGTGCGTGGTGGTAAGGTCCAGAAAAACCAAAAGAAAAATAAATCGTTTAAGGCTGCTAAGGGGAATCGTGGGAATGGAAACAACAAGTTTGGTTATGCTCCTGAGTATAAGCCATACAATGCTTCTACTTCTAAATCCAAACCCAAGATTCCTCCACCACCCAAGAAGGATAATCCAGAAAAGGACGCTACCTGTCACCAGTGTGGTGAGACAGGACATTGGAGAAGGAATTGTCCCCAGTATCTCGCCGAGTTAATGAAAAAGAAGAAACAGTCTCTTGCAGCTAGTTCTTCAGGTATTTTCACTATAGAACTCTACTCTTTCCCTAAATCATGCTTACTATATGACACTGGTTGTAGTACTCACATCTGTAATAATACTCAGGGTCTAAAGGGGAAGCTGAAACCAGGAGCTTTGAGTCTATACGTGGGCAATGGTCAACGGGCAGAAGTTGAAGCTATTGGAAGTTATCATTTATCACTCCCTAGTGGATTAGTTATTGTTTTAAAAGATTGTCATTATGCTCCCTCTATTACTAGGGGGATTATTTCAGTTTCTCATTTGTATGACGATGGTTTTATTAACCGTTTTGAATCGAATAATTATATTTCAGTTTCTAGGAATAACGTTGTTTATTTTACTGCTATTCCTCGTGATGGTGTTTTTGAAATTGAAATGTCTTGTTCGAATACAAATGAAAGTTCTATGTTTGCTGTACGCAATAAAAGAGCCAAGACTAATTTGGACTCTGCTCTCTTATGGCATGGTCGTCTTGGACACATTAGCAAGAAACGCATGGAGAAGTTGCAACACGATGGACTTCTCAACTCATCTGACATTAAGTCTCTTGAAAAGTGTGTTGCTTGTATGTCTGGTAAGATGGCTAGAAAACCTTATTCACATCAAGTGGAAAGGGCTAAAGATTTGCTTGGACTTATACACTCAGATGTATGTGGCCCATTTAGAATCACTTCAAGACAAGGAGCAAATTACTTCGTGAATTTCACTGACGACTATAGTCGGTATGGTTATGTTTACTTGCTGAAACATAAACATGAAGTGTTTGAAACATTCAAAGTGTTTCAAAAAGGAAGTAGAAAATCAACTCGGGAAGACCATAAAATCACTACGTTCTGATCGTGGAGGTGAATATATGAGTCAAGAGTTTTTAGATCATCTTAAGGAGCATGGGATTATTGCCCATCGAGCTCCTCTTTATACTCCACAACACAATGGTGTATCTGAGAGGAGAAATCGAACCCTGCTTGACATGGTGCGTTCTATGATGAAACAAACTACTCTTCCAAAGTCCTTTTGGGATTATGCCCTTGAGTCTGCTGCACGCATACTCAATATGGTTCCAACTAAAAAGGTTCATAAGATACCATACGAAGTATGGCATTGGCAAGCCCCTAAGCTGTCTTACTTAAAAGTCTGGGGTTGTGAGGCACTTGCTAAGCGTGATACACTTACCAAACCTGACAAACTTGAACCTAGAGCTATTAAGTGTATCTTCGTAGGATACCCTAAGGAAACTATGGGATATTCTTTCTATCTTCCATTTGAGAACAAAGTTTTTGTTGCTCGAAATGCTGAATTCTTTTAGAGTAATATTATGGATCTTAAAGCAAGTGGGAGTATGGATGATCTTGAATTAATTCAAGAAGAAGATACAAATCCTTCTTTAGACACTAGCATTCATCATGATGAGGATGATCAAGAAATTGAAGAACCTCAAAGTGATATTGTTCCTATTCGAAAGTCCAGTAGGACACGCCGTGCACCTGATCGTATGTGTTTATACATTAATGCTGAGGAACATGAGTTAGGGGATCTTGGTGAACCCAATAACTATAAAGTTGCATTGCTGGATCTTGAATCCAAGAAATGGCTTGATGCAATGAATGTGGAAATGCAATCCATGAAAGAAAATGTTTGGGTCTTAGTTGAGCTTCCTCCTAACTGCAAGACAGTTGGCAGCAAGTGGCTCTTCAAGAAGAAGACTGACATGGATGGTAAGGTATACACCTTTAAAGCTCGTCTCGTAGCAAAGGGCTTCACTCAAACCTACGGGATTTATTATGAAGAAACCTTTTCTCCTATAGCAGACATTAGAGCTATAAGGATTCTCATAGCCATAGTTGCATACTATGACTTTGAGATATGGCAAATAGACGTCAAAACCGCCTTCCTTAATGGACATCTTTATGAAGAAGTCTTTATGGAGCAACCTGAGGGTTTTGTTGATCCAAAATATCCTAACCGTGTATGCAAGCTCAAGCGTTCTATTTATGGACTTAAGAAAGCATCAAGGCAATGGAATAAACGTTTTGATGATGAGATAAAGAAATTTGGATTTTCTCAACATCAAGATGAGCCATGTGTATATCAGAAAGCTAGTGGGAGTTATGTCACTTTCCTAATTCTATATGTTGATGACATATTGATTATGGGAAACAATATTCCAATGTTACAAGATGTAAAATCCTATCTTGGAAGATGTTTCGCCATGAAAGATTTAGGAGAAGCTGCATATATTCTTGGAATCAAGATCTATCAAGACAGATCTAAATGATTAATTGGTTTGAGTCAAAGTGCTACATTGAGAAAATCTTGAAAAGATTTTGTATGGAGAACTCCAAACGTGGCACGATCCCAATGCAAGAGAAGCCTAAATTGAGTAAGTCACAAGGTGCTGAAACACCTGCTGAGAAAGAGCACATGCAAAGGATTCCTTATGCTTCGGCTATAGGTTCTATTATGTATGTTGTGAGATTTACTCGTCTTGATGTTGCGTTTGCACAGAATGTGACAAGCCGATTTCAACAGAATCCAGGTGAACTTCACTGGACTGCTGTGAAAAATATTCTTAAGTATTTACGCAATACTAAGGATATGTTTCTGATTTATGGAGGGAAAGATGAACGAGAGCTCAAGGTTTCTTGCTACACTGATGCTGGATATCTAACAGATACTGACGACTTAAAATCTCAGACTGGATATGTATTTGTTCTTAATGGAGGTGCTGTTGATTGGAAAAGCACTAAGCAAAGTATTTTTGCTACTTCATCTATTGAAGCTGAGTATATTGCTGCTTGTGATGCATCAAAAGAGGCTGTATGGATTCGTAAATTCAATTCTGGGTTAAACATTGTTCCCACGATTGAAGAACCCATAAATACGTATTGTGATAATACCGGAGCCATTACTATAGCTAATGAAAGCGGAATCACTAAAGGTGCTAGACATTATCGCGCTAAAGTTCATTATCTTCGAGAGACCATTGAAATGGGCGATGTGAAGATATTAAAGGTTCACACAGATGACAATCTAGCTGATCCATTTACGAAAGCTTTGGATTTCCCTAAGCATTCTAAATTGACTAGAGAAATAGGTTTGGTACCTGCTAGTAGTCTCATGTAAACTGTGTTTTAATTAGTATTTGGATAATTTGGAGTTGTAAGACAGTTATTATTTTCTGATTAATAAAGATACGAGGTATTTGTTATTATGTTTATATAATCTGTTATTCCATATTTATATGTTTAATCCATGAAATGATTTATCATTCTAAATATGTCCATTGTCGGTTAACAATATGGGAATATTGTTATGATAAGGCAAATGTGAGTGTTGGTTATAATTCTAACGAGAATTCGGATTGTTCCCGCCAAACTCATATGTATTCACTAGAGATGCATATTGGATTCCCCAACTTTCAAACATTTACTTTTGGATCTTTGTTATAATTAAAATATTGAAAATGGTTTGTTATCTTCGTCCTTAGACTTGAGATACAAGTAAGTTCTGTTATGTGTGGATATCACTTTTTGTAAGTATATGCAAAACGCTATCTGAACAAGGTAGTTATAAAAGCTATATTTCGGAGTGATGTGAAGCAGCATCCACAACACTTGTAGTCAATAAAGGATTTGTTACTCCACTTGATATGTGCAGAAAGATATCATGGCGCCTCTCCAGATTTAATCAGATAACTGTCTGGCCGGACCCAAAGGGTAATACAAGATGATTCTTGATTACATCTGGTATATCTGAATTAAAATCTATAACGAGATTCTAAATGGTTAAACTATATGGAATGATTTGAGATCCATAATCCATGGTTTAACGGTATCTATAACAAAGGATGATTAAAGCAAGACATTGAATGACCATGCTACTGGGAAACTTTTACGAAACTATTCTCTCAGACACTTTTAGTTAAAAAGCGAGTGAGAGCGTTTGCTAGGCGTTTCCGTCATTAGTTTTGTGTTTCATTCGACACACCAACTCCCAAGTGGGAGCTGTTGGTTTGTGGGAGTATTAAAACACGACAAAACAACTTATCGTGTATGAGCCGATGGGGGCACACGCGATAAACACGAGTATACGTGTTGAACGTAACTAATACTTGAATTACTATTTACCCGTTATGCATGAGATTGACCCGATCAATAAACTTGACCCGGGATCTTTAAAAGGTTCATGATTGGGTCGTTGGGATGATGCCTTGGGCCTTAGTGATCCTTAACTGATCGGGTGAATATGAAGGGTATGGGTTGGGTTTGTTTATGACTTGTCGACCAAGTATAGGACTCCTTCTAGGAGTTCAGTTGCTCGACTATATAAGCAAACACACCATACACAAAACCGATCAACTATTCCTGCTTATTACTTCTTGGTCGTCTAATCACACAAGTCGACAAGAGGGTTTTTAGTTTGATTCTAAACTTGTATTTAGAACAAGTGTTAAGTTGAATTGGTTTGTATCTGCTCCTGGTCTCCTAGTCGACACTCAACAGCAGCAAACAAAGGAGTAATCTGCTCCTGCTAGTTACTTTAGTTCTAGGACATAAGTGAAGGATATCAGAAAAGGTGTGTCCGATATCGGGTAATACTAAGAAACTGTTTTCCAGTTTTTTGTTATCTCGGACAGAAGTGAATTTGTTTCCTGGTAGTTTTCTGGATGTGGGTTTAATTCAAGAAGACAAAGGGTTATTTGGTTTTATAGTTTACGTTCTCGACTAGCGTTAATCGAACGTATACGTGAATCGGGTTTGTGTGTGATACTCTTCGAGGTATCTATTTTAGATACTTAAGGTTTCGTTAAGGTTTCTTGTTCCGTTACTAGAGATCAATTACCAAACAAAGTTAGCTTTTCTTTATACATTTTAATTAATTAATATTGTATTAATTATGTGTTTATTAATTACGTGCTTAACATAATTGCGTTTACTAGATCCAATATCCGCTGCGTACTCGTAGAGGTTAATGGTTAACTGGTTCTAGAATCCCATAACAGAGACTCTACTGCAGGTGTAAGAATAGTGTCTTACTACCACAGTTTTGTACACACGAATTAACCAACGAATCAAGCGATTGCTAGATCTAACACAAGTCCTTGTTTTATGAAAAAACAAAACCAAAAACCCTAAGGAGGGGGGTTCGGCCGAATAGGAGCAAGAGAGGAAGAGGAGAGATCTAGGGTTAATTCAATGCACAAAGTAATAAGAAACCCTAAACCCTAGCCTCTGTATATATAGTGGATACAAATCATTGGGAACAAGTTAGGGTTTGGGCTTGGGAAGCCCCCCTATGGCCGGCCACTCTAGAGCCTCAAGGGATACCCGAATCTTTTCCATATTAAGATTTTACACTACAAGTCCTTCTCTTTACAGTTAACGGTCGTTAGTTATTTTCCGTTAAATACTTAACGATCATTAGACGGATTTTATGTGCAATAATTAATCGTAAACATTAACATTAATTATTTAAATTTAATTCTCATTCGCTAATGTGTGCAATCCCATGGTCACGAGTTCGAATCCGGACATTTACGTATTTGTAAACATATACATTTCCAACATCTCCCACTTGGATATGTTTACAAAACGTGAAATGACATTGGTTAGCGTCTAGCAACACGCCAATGCCCCCGGTACAACTCGTGTATGATTTTCTGGAGAAAAACCAAGTTTTGATGATTTATCATCATATTCATCCTTTTGTTTCTAACACCATGTTAATAAGAATATGGATCTCACTCATTTCTTAATTAACTATTCTGTTTCTCGCTTTATGTGATTGATCAAGATTACCAATTCTTCTGAACATATTCCAGAAGACATTGGGTATGGCCATGCAAACATCTTAACAACCCTACGAGAGGCCAGCAGTATTATACTTCAAAATAAATTTGAAGGAAACAAATCCCGTTTTGACTACAAGCAGAAATCATAAATTTCGCAACACTTCTGAAAACAACCCTTATAACTACCAGTTACGTATAGCGTTAGATTGTTTCACAAAAATGCACTACATCCATGACATATCTCTGGTATCTCAAGTCAGAGGATAAATATCCATGATATACTTAATGACAAAGATCCATAAAGTATCATCATGTGAGTGGGATAAGTCCTATACTCAATTCATTGAATATCATCTGAAATTAGTCATGCTACGCATCAATATACTTTTAAGTATATTCTAACTAATACTCAGATTTGTCTTAATTCAATATCATTCCCATGTTATTGATTGACAACGGACTATTTAGAATAACTTAAGCTATTCAAGGATTTAAACATGCAAATATAGGATAACATCATAATAAATGAATAATAAACATAACAAAATACTTTATTTCATTTCAATAATAATGTTTACAATATCCTTTTATCTAAAATACTTAGTCACAGATGGGCATGAAACTACTAGCTAAACGAAGTCCAAACTTATCAGACAAATGATTAAGTTTTTCACCAGGTAAGGCCTTCGTTAAAGGATCTGCTAGGTTATCATCTCTGTGAACTTTAGCAACTCAATTTCACCTATCTCGACTTGTTCTCGAACATAGTGATATTGTCTAGGATAGTGTCTGGTGCCCTTCATGACTCCAGGTTCATGGGCAAAAGTTATTGCAACAGAATTGTCACAATATACTTTAATAGGATTTTAAATCGACGGCATAACACCAAGCCCCGAAACAAACTTCCTTATCCAAACAGCTTCCATGGCAGCCTCATACGCCGCTATGTACTCACTTTCTGTAGCAGACATCGCAAGTGTTGTCTGTTTCTTACTCTTCCAATCCACAACACCTCCATTGATGACATATATGTAACCCGTCTGAGACTTCGTATCATCTTTGTCACACTTCCGGGATGCATCGCAGTAACTTGTAACAGACAGTTCTGCTTCTGGATTTCCCCCATACACTATGAACATATCTCTTGTAGCCCTAAGGTACTTGAGAATATGTTTAACAGCAGTCTAGTGAATTTCACCCGGATTCTGTTGATACAGACTGGTCAAGTTTTGAGCAAACGCCACATCAGGCCTTGTGCATCGTACCGCATACATGATAGATCCTACAGCTGAAACATAAGGAACTTTCTTCATACGCGCCACCTCTGCAGGTGTTGAAGTATAGCCTTGGCTGCTCAAACCATGATTTACTTGCATTGGCAAAAATCCTATAACAACACGCATTTTCGGGTTACTTTTCATATTTTTGAAAAGTTACTATTCACTTTTACTATTCATCACGTAAAAATTTTATTTTTATTTTACCATAATGACAAGATAAATGAAACTCGACAAGTCGTCCTGACGACGTAAGTTGAATCCAATCAGAACAGATTTCACAAAACCGTGTCCGAGAATTACTTTAGGGTTTAAATGTCATTCGGGCATCCCGATATGTCCATAAAACACTATAAATATTAGAAATATGTATTTCTACCATTTTACGACAATTCCACAAGTTTTGGAATTTTACGTTTTCCAGTTCTGCGTTTTACGCGAAATACGCGTTTTTGACCCGCGTTTCCAGCTTTAAGCAGTGTTTTAGCGCCCAATGAGACTTATCACTCATTTTATATTTTTATATGGAGTATAATAATGATTTTCATCATTCCTACAAGTTTCATATTTTTACAATACCCGGTTTTAAATTTCGTGACTTTACGGCTTACAGTTAGCGATTAACGGGACCAAAACTCACTCCGTAAACTAGATAATACCAAGTTTGATCATCTAGTCACCCCTTATCCCTTATGAACGTGTATTAGGGTGTGTCACATGCCTTTTTGGCTTGAGATAAAGCCTTGATGAGTTTTGATCATTACATGTGTTATACTTAGCTAGTAAGTCTTCTAAAGTCATACACAAATTTGATACTTCTTACACATTCATTATAACCAAGTAGCAAAGTCAATAAAACACTCTCATATCTTCCTAAGGAAGTCACAAAGGCACATGGCATGGTTAGGTTTGATCTTGGATAGATTGGTTACACATTTCAACCTTAAGACTTAAGTTTCTTCATCTTATGACACATACCAAGACTTAGCTAGTAAGTATGATGAATCACCACCCTTGGCACCTCCTTTAACTAACTAAAACTCATATAAATACCCCCTCCCCTCCCTCTTGGTCGTTCATACCATCACCACACACAAAACACACTTCATTTTGCTAGTTTCCTTCAACAATTATTCAAGAGAACAAGCTCCATATCAATTCCAAAGCTCTTGTTAAGCTTTGTTTGATCCAAAGTTCTAGTTCTTCCTTCCATTGGTCTACAAGCCACACAAGAAGTATTTCTAGTAGAAGAATTCAAGTGCTTTCCCAAGTTTGTGTCAAGAGATTGAAGAAGTTGGAAACTAGGGTTCCTAGTCTTGGTCTAGTTCTTAATCCTTAAATTCCTTTCTTAATAGAAAGCCTAAAGTTGTAAGAATACTAACCACCACTCTTGATTAAAATCATTTACATGTTTCTTATTCTTATTCCATGCTATATATGCTCATATATTGGATCATGATGTACAAAACCTTTAAAAACAAGTAGGAAAGCTTATATGCTAATTTAGGATAACTAGTATAAAAATGATGACCTTTTGTACAATTTTTCTACAAAACCAACTACATATAGACTTGGTAATTTACATATTGTTGTAGACAAAATTAAATTGAAGACATAGCAATTTGGATCACCTAAAACGAGTACACGAGTCAAAAGATACGGCCAAATGAATTTACCAAAACTTCAACAAGAAAGTTGTCAACAAACTTTCTGTGACAGAAACATTAAGCACGTAAAACGAGGCACTTCTGGTCCGATTCATCAAAAAGTTAAAACACGAAAGTTGTCCGAAACAACGTTTTCTTCAAAAAATCAGGGGCACGGGTCATAAAAATGCACGACCTAAGCTCTGGAGATGGACCTGTTTAAACTCGACCTTTTGAAACTTTCCAAAACTTTTTCCTAAATACCTTAGTTCCCGGCCTCGTAAAACCACGAAACTTTGTAGCTTTCTCATTATACTTTTTCATATTAGATCCATCAAATAAAATGCAACGAAAAAGTATTTTCCCAAGTGACGGAAAAAATGACCATTTTACCCTTTTTCGCCGATTTAACCAAACTTCATTTTTTACCATATTCATAAGTTATGAGCACTAATAATCAACGAGAACTTGTAAAAACTAGTTACTTACTAAAACATGATATAACAATCTTTATTCAAAACTAGGCTTTATTAAGTTCATTCCAACTTTCGGGATTGTGTTTATCACATGTGAAAACCCGTTTTTCACATATGAAACCATACTCCAAACCAATAAGATTTCACATATGAAACCAAACTTATAATAGCCATTATGATTTCCTAATCATAACCAAACAAACATGTAACTTTTGTTTGCAAACCATATGGACATTTTCGACACTTATGATATATAAGCAAAACATATGTTTTATCTACTAAGTGCTACAATACTAGGGAGCTTCATGTGAGGGGTTTCATTTGGGTAAAACGTATCGACGAGTTGCTGGATTTACGAATTAAAGTGTCCTAGCTCCTCGAACGTTTACTACATGACCTCTGAATTATGATGGCCCGAACGGTAGTACGAGATATATAAACTATAATTGTTTCATAAACCACTTCAACAAACATACACTAAACCACTAAAGTACTACATCATGATCAATATAAAGACGTATATAGGCTTGTTATTTCTTTCGCATCATTATTTCAAACCTAAGTCGCAACATCCTATTCTAGGTTATTCGTAGAAGTTCTCACGGCATATCCATCATTCTCATTATACATTTGATATCATTTACTCTGAGGTGAGTTCATAGCCCCACTTTCTATTACTTAATTGTTTTACAAACCCTTGGGGGAGATACATGCTTTATTTTAAACCGAACACATTGCTTTCAAACTATATACTTATCTGATTGTTTTATTAGCACTAAGTTACCGCATTTGCCAAACTTAAGTCCCTTAATCATGAATCATTAATCACTAGTGAGAGTGGGCGCGAATATTGTGAATAGATCTATTGGGATTGACGAATCACGTTTGTGTTGACCGGGTAGGCAAACAAACGCACTATATTTGAGTAACATTGGTAAAAACGGCAATTTTACCTGATAGGGCACGCACTGACATTTTCTCCAATTAATTTTGGAACACGTTAACGCCTTGATTGCATGATGCTTAGTCTAATAATAACTGTTTTGGTTTTCAAACCATTGGTGTAAATTTATAACTCACACTACAAACATAATGTGTTCAACCATCAAACAAACTCTATGAATTTCACTCAACCTTTGTGTTGACAGTTTTAAGCATGTATTTTAGGTCCATAATGTCGGAAGCTGGCACAGAGGAGCACGGATACTCAAGAAGGCTATAAATTTTATTATCATTCGAAAACCAATTTAATGAATTATGTAAACTTGGAACCATTTGGGACCTCATTTTTGTAAACTCTGATATTTATATAAATTGAATGATAAAGCTTTTAAAACGACTCCATTAGAGTTCGTTTTCTATTGTTATGACTGTTGTGCCATGAAGTAACACCCAATTTGAATTTTGCTGCGTATCACGAAATTGGGGGTGTTACAAATCCCTTCTTGTAATTTTGCATATTGAATCTCTTCAATATTTTGTCAATGTAAGCACTTTGGCTTAAACCGATTAGCCGCCTTGATCTATCCCTGTAGATCTTGATTCCGAGTATATATGTTGCTTCCCCTAAGTCCTTCATTGAAAAACATTTACCAAGATAGGCTTTCACCTCATTCAGACTTGGTATATGATTTCCCATGATTAATATGTCATCGACATACAGAACAAGGAAAGTAACATGACTCCCACTAGCTTTGTGATATATACATGGCTCATCAAGATTCTGAGTAAATCCAAAACTTTTGATTTCTCCATCGAATCTTTTATTCCATTGCCTTGATGCTTGCTTCAGTCCATAAATGGACCTTTTAAGCTTGCATACACGGTTAGGAAATAATGGATTCACAAACCCCTCCGGCTGTGCCATATAGATGTCTTCATCTAGACGGCCATTCAGAAAAGCGGTTTTGACATCCATTTGCCAAATCTCATAGTCATAGTGTGCAGCTATAGCTATGAGAATCCTAATAGCTCTTATGTCCGCTACAGGAGAGAATGTCTCCTCGTAATCAATGCCATAGGTTTGAGTAAAACCTTTAGCCACTAGACGAGCCCTGTAGGTGTGTACATTGCCATCCATGTCAGTTTTCTTTTTGAAGATCCACTTACTTCCAACGACTTTAGCATTGGGAGGAAGGTCAACTTCAATCCAAACATCATTAACCTTCATGGATTGCATTTCCCCATTCATAGCAATCTGCCATTTATCCTTTTCAGGATCAGCCATGGCAGCCTTATAGTTGGCAGGTTCATTAAGATCCCCAACCATATTTTCCTCCACCTCTACGTTAAGACATAGACGGTCAGGTGCACGTATAGTCCTTTCAGACCTACGAATGGGAACAACTTCAGGAGGAGCACCTAAGCTTTCAGGTTCTTCTTGAAGTTGGCTAGTATTTTCAAAAGGTGTTGTATCTTCTTGATCATATTCCAGATCATATACTCTCCCACTGAGTTCTTGAGATATGAGATTCCTTTCAAGGAAATCTCCATACCTAGCTACGATGACTTTATTCTCAGCTGGGTAGTAAAAGTAGTAACCCATAGTTTCCTTAGGGTATCCTACAAAGATACACTTAATAGATCTGGGTTGGAGCTTATCTGGCGAGTCACGTTTAACAAATGCCTCACATCCCCAGACCTTTAAGTAAGAAAAGTTGGGAGCTTTTCCTGTCCACATTTCATATGGAGTTTTAACAACCTTCTTCGTTGGAACCATATTCAAAATGCGAATAGCAGTTTCAAGGGCATAATCCCAAAAAGTAAAAGGAAGAGTCGTAATTTCAAACATTGATCGTACCATGTCAAGTAAGGTACAATTTCTCCTTTAAGATACACCATTTTGTTGTGGAGTATAAGGAGATGTGAGTTGCTGGATAATTCTACACTCGGCTAAGTAATCTTTGAACTCTTGACTTATATACTCACCACCTCTATCGGATCGAAGAGCTTTAATCTTCTTACCGAGTTGTAATTCTACTTCACTTTTGAAAACCTTAAATGTTTCAAAGAGTTCATGTTTATGTTTAAGTAAATAAACATAACCATAACGACTGAAATCATCCGTAAAGGTTAAGAAGTAGGAAGCACCACGTTTTGACACATGTCTAAGTGGACCACACACATCAGTGTGTATCAATCCAAGTAGATCAGAAGCCCTTTCCGCTTGTGGTGAAAAAGGTTTCCTTGTCATCTTCCCAGCTATGCAAGACTCGCATTTGTCAAATGATTCATCATTGACCGTTTGTAAAAGCCCATCGTGTTGCAGCTTTTCCATGCGTTTCTTGCCTATATGGGCAAGGCGACAATGCCAAAGATAAGAAGAGTCACAGTTCAACTTTCTCTTCTTATTGCTAATGCTATACAACGAATTATTTTCATTGGATACAAAACCATCCATATCAATTTCAAACACACCAAGCATAGGAATTGCATTAAAGTAAAAAACATTATTTAAAGAAACTAAAATTCCATAACTGGTAAAAGTGTGCACAAAACCAATATCTTTTAACAAAGAAACTGAAATAACACCCCTAACAATGGAGGGTGCAAAATGACAATTATTTAGTTCCAAAATTAAGCCCGAAGGCAACACTAAATCAAAAGTCCCTATGGCTTCGACAACTGCTCGCTTTCCATTTCCAACGTACAAGTATCTCTCTCCACAGGTCAGCTTCCTCGCTTCTCTAAGTCCCTGCGATGTATTACAGATGTGAGTACCACATCCTGTATCATATATCCAGGAATTTTGCTTATGAGGAAAAGAAAATAATTCAAACATAGAAATACCTGATGAGCTAGGCACCATCTTATTTTTATTCTGAAGGCACTCATTCAGATAAACTGGACAGTTCCGCTTCCAGTGGCCTGGTGAGTTGCAGTGGTGGCAAGTTAAATCCTTCTTAGGATTCTCCTTTTTCTTTGCAGGGTTCTTCTTAGGAGCTGGTGGGATGATAACTTGTTTCCCCTTTCCTTTTCCTTTCCCTTTCTTATCTGCTTGCGGCTTTGGCTTATTTACCCTACCACCCTGTATTGCTAGTACAGTAGGTGTAGGAGCCTTCTTTGGCAATCTCTTCTCGAAGTCTACAAGCATTGCATGTAACTCATTCACTGTCTTTTCCGTGCAATGCATGTTAAAATTTCGGACAAAATCACCAAATCGTTCCTGATTAAGGGAGTGATTGATGAGGCTGACACATACATCATTCGAGTAACCACAGCCGAGCTTCTCCAATTGATCTAAGTGATGTTTCATCTCGAGGACGTGGTCGGAGACAGATTTGCCAACCTCCTGCTTGCAGCTATGAACCTTTTCAATCAATTCATACAGTTTAGCTGCAGGTGGCTTCTCAAACGTACGTTTGAGTTCATCTAGCATGCTCATAGGCGGATAGTGCTCAAATTGTTTTTGAAATTGAGCAGACATCCCCGAAAGCATTAGACACGCCACATCATTGTGCTTCTCATATTCAACACGATATGCCTCTTGTTCAAGAGCAGTAGCCGTATCGAGAGGAGCATCAGGCAGAGGTGTAGTCAAAATATCAAGTCTTTTGGCAACACGAAGGATGATCCTAAGTGCACGATGCCAATCATTGAAATTAGGGCCAGTCAGCTTGTCTCTTCCAATCATATCTTTGAAAGCAGAACTCATTAAGCTCATAGTGTTTTCAGGTTGATGAGCCATCTACAGAAAAAGTTCAAAAAACCATAATTAGTATTTTGATAATTTTCCTTTTCAATAAACAATGAAATACCCAAGGTTCATATTCATATAACCAATTAATTATTATTGAAAACTAGGATCCAAATTGTCATAATTTCATCACGTCAGTTGATCTGTTAGTAATGAACCTTATACAAAGTGGTAGATCTTTTGCTCAATTGCCAATTTCAATTGCAATTCCTAGACTTATGGGATTTACATATAGCCAATTTCAATTGCCATGTAAACATGTTTTATCCCATCTTATGCCTTGAGTTGCCAGTTCTCACCGCCTAACTCAATTAAGTTGTCCAACTTAAGAAACTGCAAAATCTTCCATGCCCGTTCTCATGACACGTGGACATTTTACCCTTTTATTACGATCTAAGTCACGTTCTCACGCAAATAAAAGGTAATCTTAGGTGTTTCCGTTTCGTTGGATGGCATATAACTTAAATTTAAAGGGTAATAATTTTGATGTCAAATCAAATATGTATAAAGATGTCATGCATTCATCTTCGTAGCATAGTTTTTATTAAAACATTTATATCCTTGTTTTAATGTTTAAACTTTTCATCATCAAACTTTAACTGAGGTATTGGATAACCAATTAAAGAATCACCTTAATTACCACTATATCCTACTACTGCATGAGTCATAAGACCCAAGTTATTCGGATAATTACCACAAAAGTGGCACATAGAAATTAAAGTAATTCACCCTTAAGATTTTATGCACACATATAGGAACACTTAGTAGCTCCATTAAGACGCACAAACGAGCGGAGAATCAGGTCAGCGCGAAGCATATTAAAAACCCTCATCTTTAGGGCGTCACAATTTAATGTGTACCCTCCTTGTACCCATCACACAGTTTGTCATTAATGGGTGAGCCGTTCTAACTATTTTGTGCAAAGAATCAATCAATTAAACGATTATGATTACTATGCTTAAAAATACATGTTTCACCATTGTTTAGGTCAGTTTATTTTTCTTGTAAAAATACCCTTGTTACACATAACAAACAAGCAAGTATTTAAAAATAAACAAATAACCAATGAATGCATAACAAAAATAAGTCATGCATATCAAATAGCCATATGCAAACCTTTTTGATAAATCCTATTAATAATCAATTCTAGATCTGTCAATATGTATATATTTAATTAAGACTTTCACCCGTTTTCATCTATGTACAAGGTGAGCCACATGCATCGATTCATCGATTGCGTAAGTCAAAATTAAACATATACCACATAGCACATAATTGATTAAATAACAATTATTGAGGTCTTCCCGAATTTTAGATCTATCATAATATTTAGTGTATATCACTTAACCAAGTAGAACATACAATAAAAACAGATCCATGATAAAACATGCATGTAATTATCATGGACATAAATTACACTTAACAATTAATGCAATTAAACAGAGTTACGCAATACACATAAAATTGCATGCATCCTAGGGTTTCTAATCCAATTAAAACTTAAGTTTACAAAACCCTAATTAGGGCACCAAAAAACGCCCCCCCTAAAAAATTAGGTTTAGGTTTTGCAAACCCTAGATCTACGCATACAAATAAGAACACAATCATGTTTATTTTATTTATGTGTTTCAGTAATTAATTACTTGTTATACAAGGCTCGTGATGCCACTGTTGAGTTTATAATACATGAATACAATAAAACCATGTAGACACTACAGAGTACACAGCGGAAGACTTAAGATCATAACAAATAAATAATTAACTGAAAGTATGCGTAACGTACCTCTTGCAAATGTCAGATCTCTTGAACAAAATAGAAGAAGTGGTTTAAAGAGTTGTCCCTTACCGTTTTACAACTCAAACCAATCAGGTGTAAGAATAGTGTCTTACTACCACAGTTTTGTACACACGAATTAACCAACGAATCAAGCGATTGCTAGATCTAACACAAGTCCTTGTTTTATGAAAAAACAAAACCAAAACACCCTAAGGAGGGGGGTTCGGCCGAATAGGAGCAAGAGAGGAAGAGGAGAGATCTAGGGTTAATTCAATGCACAAAGTAATAAGAAACCCTAAACCCTAGTCTCTGTATATATAGTGGATACAAATCATTGGGAACAAGTTAGGGTTTGGGCTTGTGAAGCCCCCCTATGGCCGGCCACTCTAGAGCCTCAAAGGGATACCCGAATCTTTTCCATATTAAGATTTTACACTACAAGTCCTTCTCTTTACAGTTAACGGTCGTTAGTTATTTTTCGTTAAATACTTAACGATCGTTAGACGGATTTTATGTGCAATAATTAATCGTAAACATTAACATTAACTATTTAAATTTAATTCTCATTCGCTAATGTGTGCAATCCCATGGTCACAAGTTCGAATCCGGACATTTACGTATTTGTAAACATATACATTTCCAACAAGGTGTACATTCATCAAGGACTGGGAAATTATCTTTAGGTGCTTCATGCATAGTATTATAAATTCTTGTAACAAAAATCTTTGTAGTGTGTATTTCGGTAAATGATGAATGCCAACTCATTTTACTACGAATTTTCCGGTTAAAAGACCTCAAGACGGATGCACTTACAAAAATGGATAGACTCAAGTTACTCCAATTAAATTATGTGGAACTCACTGGACCCCATGAGAACTTTTCAGAAGATCTAAGATGGCTGTGTTAGCCTCTAATTATTTAGATCAAAGATTATGTTTGGATGTTATAGTATTAAGAATAAAGCCTAAGGGCTAGATATGTTAGAATAAAACTTAGTAACCGAATAGTTAGTTATTTATGGTTTAGAAACCGTTTTGGTGAAAGGACATACCCTTTCACATGTGTCTTCTAGATTAGTATATATGTGTGTGTTTCTGTAAACATCAAAGTAACCCTTCGTTTATAATATCAGAAATTATTCAAGGGTTCAAACCTAATCTCTTGTTCTTATATGGTTCTTGATGATGGTTCATACATGATGCTTGTTTGATTATTGATGATCCTGGAAATATCAATTATGGAACGTGTGGAAATCGAACATGGTATCAAAGCAACGAGGAATCAAACAACACAACAATTCATGATTTTGATCATCACTCAAGATTCAAAAGGATTAAGATTGTGTAGGACTCGAGAGTCCACACAGATTTGGAAACCAGAAACAACGAGAACAACAACTTGTTGTTTACCAAGAACTTGCGAGGTCTTTGGAAATAAAGACCAGATTCAAACAAAGAAGGAAAAGAAAAAAGGGTACACGTAAATTGTTTTGAGTGACAAGTGTGGAATGATTGCAAAACTTCAAGGACTAGATATCAAAGATGGTGAAGCAGTATGAGACTGCTACAAAAAGTTTGTTGATCTAGCTGTAATCTGCCATGAAACTGCTCAATTGCCTTGGGTTGAAAAGCCGATAGAAGTGGGTGAAACTAAGCAGCCAAGGACTCACCAAGCCAGAAGGATAGTGCATGTAAATCGATGTTGATGCATAGTGCAGTGAAGGATGGAGCAATAGAGACAAGTCAGAATCGTTTTGGTATTAGTCTTGAAGATGATGAAGAAGACAACATGATAGCAGTCAAGACAACAATGAACTTTGAAGACATTGCTTGAAGAAACAATGAAGGATCACTCAAGAAGGCTTTGATACTAAATCATTAAGGGGGAGAATGTTAGCCTCTAATTATTTAGATCAAAGATTATGTTTGGATGTTATAGTATTAAGAATAAAGCCTAAGGGCTAGATATGTTAGAATAAAACTTAGTAACCGAATAGTTAGTTATTTATGGTTTAGAAACTGTTTTGGTGAAAGGACATACCCTTTCACATGTGTCTTTTAGATTAGTATATATATGTGTGTTTCTGTAAACATCAAAGTAACCCTTCGTTTATAATATCATAAATCATTCAAGGGTTCAAACCCAATCTCTTGTTCTTATATTGTTCTTGATGATGGTTCATACATGATGCTTGTTTGATTATTGATGATCCTGGAAATATCAATTATGGAACCTGTGGAAATCGAACAGGCTGTGTTGGTTTGGATTTTATATAAGAACCATACCCTCTGACTTATTCATTAGAAACTTGGTGGCTTTAGATATGAGCTGTAGCAAGTTGGAAGTATTTGACCCGCCTGTGGTAGGGAATTTAGTATCCTCTTTTATTTACTTGTCCATTTAGTTTTTTTGCAGACTTGAAGCGCTAAATAAATCTTGTTACCTTTGCAACAAGATCTTCCATTACTGCAGATCCTAAACCTTAGAGACTCGTACGATCTACTCGAAATCCAAAATATTTTTCGACTCCCAAATCTTGAGACTTTAATTGTTTGGAACTGCCACAATTTGGTTCATGTCTGTGAAACCATTGGAGGCCTCAGAAGTCTTGTTGAAGTGAACATGACAGGGTGTGAAAACCTAGGGAAATATTCAGGGGAGCATATAAATCCGTCAAAAAAGCTAAAACATTCCCTTGATTTTCCATGTTCATTAGAGCGGTTATTTCTCAAGGACTGCAAAATTGAGTGTTCTGATTATTTTACTCTTAGTTTCAGTGATCAATCATCTTTGCAGTACTTGAATTTAGGCAATGGCCTGTTTGTAGTCCTGCCTAATTACACTCATCTAAAATATCTTCGGGTCCTTGACTTGAGTTTGTGCTCAAAACTTAGATGGCTTCTATGTTTCCCAAGTAATCTTGTAGAATTGTATGTATATTACTGTGTGTCACTGGAGATAGTAAGCTTTGAATTACAACAATTCACGTTGCAAGAGTTTGGATATGAAGGTTGTAGTAGTTTATCTGAAATCCATGGCTTTCTCAAATTGGTTTCCCTAGCCAAACTTAATGAAATTGACTTGGGACACATGAAGTGGCTAAAAGATCATCAAAATCTTCAGATATGCCTGGTTGGTGATGATGAGCTCACCATAGGCAGAGATTGGTGTGCACAGGTTTGTTGTTCCTCTATTAAACATATGCATAACCACACACACAAGCATGTCACATCCATGTACAAACTGATTTTATATGAATTGATAAATTCATTTTAAACTCGTGTGCCACAGAGGTTGTATGAATTCGATATAATGAGCATAACTCTCCCAAATATAATGGATTCAAACATGACGCATGAGTATATTTCACAATCATCATGTTTGTCCTTTGACTTGCCTTCGTTTCCCAATAATAGGAGGCTTAAAGGATTAAACGTAACTTTCAAATATACCGTACAAGGTGATGATTGGGTTTGGTTTGCTAAAATCAGCACGGTTAATGGTGTTGATTTGATGTATAACCCTAAAGTCTTTGGTAAACCTGAATTTGGTGAAGTTGGTTTATGGTTAAGCTACTGGCCAATTGGAAACATGTTAAACGTTGGAGATAAAGTTCATGTGTCTAATTGCCATAACGAATGGATATGAGGTACATGAATGTCGTGCAAGCCTCGTGTTCAATGATGACTATATAGCAAATGAAAGCTTGGCAAATAGAATGGGGCCCCTAGGAGGAGATCTTTCTACATTCCAACTAAGCACAGGAGCATACAATCTATGTCGCCGGGATTTTTTTGAGTTAATGGAGGTTGGAAGACGAACTCCTGGCTGGCTTTGGAATTTAGCTGGTGATACCATTGACGATACAGAGGTTAGAGGATAGAGAAAGACCAGTCGACCTCAACTTCCGAATCCATCAATTACAGAGTTAAAAACTGTTAGGTGCATCATCCATGGTCCTGAAACGGTAAATTTGCTCAATAATATTTGTTTTTTATTTTTTATTTATGGGCAATAGATTATTACATAAAAGAGCCTAAAGATGTATTCAGTGCAGATGGTCTAATATAACTTTTTTTAGATGTCTATTATATGTAACTCTAGTTTATTGACTCTGATTTGATTGCAATTAATGTTTAGCTGAGGTTTTCTAACTCTGGTGTCTATTAGGAGGATATTTACAAGACCGCAAAGAGAGTTAAATCATCTTTAAGTGATAAGAGTGGTGAATTACGCGTGGATGGGGAGACATTGAAATCTATCACCACACCTGAACTTAGTGATGCAGCAAAAGAGGTAAATGATTATCAAGTTCAGCTGTTTGATGCAAGCCAAACTCTAACTTGACCTTGTTAACTAAGCCAGGAACAACAGCTATATATGTATCCTTGCAAATTTGGTACTACCTGAAAAAGAAATTCTTGTGTTCCAAATCACCTAAGTAATCTATGTCCAAATATGTCCTTATTACTCTCTCACTTAGTGTTGTTTGTGCAGGATTATTGTGAGGGACTTATTGTGTTCATTCTCTATTCTTGGATATGAAGAAATATAAAGATGTGCTCCATGTGAAGATTTGTAGAAAGTTAGAGGGGGCTTCTTACCTCATTGTTTGCTATAAAAGAGTGGTCCCTGTCTAGGGTTTTAATCTTCAATCTTACGCAGTCTTCTCTTGACTGCTATATCACTCTCCCTCCAAATATTTATGTATTAGGATCTGTTGATTCATTTCTGTATTGTTTCTTTGATCATTTGATCTTCTTCAAGTCTTGTAACAGTTTGATTGTTATTGTTCAAACTATGCCGACTATTGTACTTTGATTCTTGAATAAAGTGAACTCGTTGCTCTGTTTATCTGTTTGATACCATCGCACATGGTATCAGAGCTATAGGCTACTGATTATCTTCAAATCCTGATATCCAGGGTTTTCTATATTGGGGGTTATTGACCTTGATATCTCTGGTGGTTCGTATTTGTGTTCTGGGACGTTTGTGGTAATTGGATTGGTGTTTCTGATCCTATTGGTACTCAATCGAAACAAATTAGGGTTTGTTCCAAAACCCTAATTAATTTTTGAATTGGGGGTTTTTGCTCTTGGAGTGCTGGGATTGCTGTTTCTGGTCCTATTGGTGCTCAATCGAAATAAATTAGGGTTTGTTCCAAAACCCTAATCAACTCTGTTTTGGGGGTTTTGTTCTTGGAGTGCTCTCTGGTTCTAATTGATCATAATCATCCCTAGACTAAGTGAATCTAGGGTGATTGTGTTTGGTCTTCACTTCTTCCGCTGCACAAAGCACTGTAAGTACTTCTCCCTTTCTTGTTTAATAGCATTCAAGCTGAGTGGGTGCAAACGGGTAGGTTAACACCTTGATCTGCCACCTCTGAGTGGTGTGAATACCTTCTCTGGCCTACCCCAATCCAAAGGCTTGGTGCTTGTTGAACCGTGGGTGTGAGTTATTTATTTTGTTGCATTTTTTTTCTCTTCTAGTTGAAGGAGGATAGGTCTAGTTAGGTTGGAGGTTGATTTGGGATTATTGCTCTTATTGATAGTGATTGCTGTTATTGTTTTTCTATTTATTTGTCTGTCTCTGTGCTGTCACCATGGTTGAGGGTGATGATGAACATGCTAATAATGAATCCAGGTTTAATGATTCTATGCTTAATGAATCTGTGATTAACTCTTCTGAATTAAAACTTACATTTGGTGATACTCTCTACTTGCATCCTAGTGACACCAGTGGTAATCCCATTACATCTGTGAAATTGACTGGCTCAGAAAATTATAAAATATGGAGCATTGCCATGACATTTGCCTTAAGAAATCATAATAAACTTGGCTTTGTTGATGGAACTTGTAGAAAAGATGTCTCTAATGCTAGTCTTGCTAATCAGTGGGATATGTGTGACTATGTTGTCCTTACTTGGATTCTAAACTCTTTAAGTCCTGAGCTATTTGCTGGTGCTATATACTCTAAAACTGCTTATGAAATGTGGAATGACTTAAAAGAAACCTATGACAAAGTTGATGGATCTGCTGTCTTTAGTACACATAAAAATATCAACTTTTTGGGTCAAAATGGGTCCTCTCTTGCTGATTACTACAATAATCTTAACTCATTATGGAAACAATTTGACTCCATGATCAGTCTTCCTACATGTACTTGTGATGCTGGAAAACATTTTGAAAAACATAACCAGCTAATCAAGTTAATGCAATTTTTAATGGGTCTTGATGACACTTATGTGCCCATCAAAAGCAATATTTTAACCAGGGATCCTTTACCATCTGTCAAAACTGCTTTTTCTATTGTGTCAGGGGAAGAATCCAATAGGAAATTCTCCTCTGGTACTAGATCCATTAAACCAAATGTGTCTGCTTTTGCTTAAAAGTTTTTTGATAACAAAAAAAGAGGAAACAACAATTACAAAAGCTCAAATCCCACATCTGGGAATAATACCTCTGGTAATAGCTCTAACAATAGAGGACCCAATCTTAATCTGAAATGCTCTAGCTGTAACAAACATGGTCACACCATTGATAGATGTTATGATATTATTGGTTATCCTGCTGGATATGGAAAAAGGAACTTTAATTCTAATATTAAACCTACTAGTAACAATGCTTCTTCTTCTTCTAATGCCAATCTTGAAAGTAGAACTAGCAACTCTCCTGTTTCTTTGTCTAATGAACAGATGGTCAGACTCATGAGTCTTCTCAATGATAGTCATGTTAATTCCAATATGGCAGGTAAATGTTTTTCAGGAACTTATTTTAATGGAAGTGTCAAATTCAATCTAAAATTTGAAAAACACTTTAATGGAAACACAAACCTTTTAAAAGGAAAAATCAGTCTTGGTTAGATTGTTGACTCTGGAGCAAACCAACACATGACTTTGTCTTCAAAATCTGTAATCAATACTATTGATGTTTCCACTAGTACAAAAAGGGGATTTGGTCACGCATGGTCGAAACGGAACGGCCACACATTC
>BPTQ01000005.1:31546470-31685191 GCA_019973895.1 Chrysanthemum seticuspe
ATCAATAAGAAGATGACTCATCATTCAAAAGATTGTGGAAATCCATGTCAGCGGTACATTGAATAACCATACTTCTCTGTACAAACTATCATTATACGAATGTGGTGGGTCCTTTCATAAGCTTTTACCATTTAAATAATAGAAATAGTGGGACACATGTGATCTTTTGTATTCACTTTATTTTTTTGAACAAATATTTTGTATTAAATAATTGGATGCATTAAACTGTATTAAATAGACTTAAGTTTGATATGTCGGAGCTTCACTTGTCGGAGGGCATGACCTCAGATAGGAAAGGGTGGAGAGATAAGATTAGGATTTGCGGCTAGTTTTTTGGCTTGGGGCTTTGTGGGCTTAGGTAGTTTTGGGTAGGTTAGGCATCTAGGCGCCTAGTTGTTGCCTTGCCCAGGTGTTTTTCGGCTTTTGGTGCCCCCCTTTTGCTTTTCCGTAGTTGTAGGCTCCGTGCGTTGCTTTGCTTTGCTCGTCCCGTTTAGGCTTGCCTGCTTTTTCTTGCCCTGCTTTTGCTTTTGGTGCCTTGTTTTTGCCCTGCCTTAGCTTTAGGCCTGTGCATCGTTTTGCTTTGCTCTATGTTGCCCACTTAGGTCTGCCTGCTTTTCTTTGCTGCCTTCCATTGTTTTGCCTGCTTTTTTCCTACTTGTGCTTGTCGTTTACTTGTCTTCTGCCCTCTTTCCTTTTCTTTCTCACCCGCACACCTGCACTTGCCGGAGGTCTCGTTGGAAGCAGTCTCTCTACTCCCGGGTTTATCCTGGGGCAGGGGTATGATCTGTCTACATTTTACCTCCCCCATACCCCGCTGCGGCGGGATTGGGTATGTTGTTGTTGTAAACTGTGTAAATTTAATGGATTGTGAATGTTTTATATAATATGATGAGATGATGATATGGCAATGTATTAAACTGAAATGAGTTCAATGCATTTGAGATGGACTCAAATTCAAGAACCTATATTTTGATGATCAGATTTCTTGGGCTTCTCCTGGGGAGGAAGATAAGAGTTTAGTCAAGGGTCAGAGTTCTGAGAGAAAAAGACCACAACCAACTATGGATAATTCATCTTCTATGGGGGAGATCATGGATGCAAATTGGATCATTCAAAAGTTGGGAAAACATGCGATTGGAAAGATTGTGGAAGTTCATCAGCCATCCAATAATTCATGGTGAGTATCGATTTTGCCTTTAATATGAATGACTAAGAGAGGTGGCATTTTTGACCTTTCACTTATAAATAGGTCTATTTGGATAACAAGTAAGATGAGTAAAACAAAAAAAGTTAGGTGAAGTGGAACGTATTAGAGATAAATACCGGGCTTAGGCCATATTTATCTCTAATAAAATGGGCCAATGGGTCGAAAAATGGTCCAAGTTATGTTTTAAATGGAAAAAATTCTCCAAGATCATTTTGTTGAATAAATTTGATTAGTGTGATCAATACTAGAGGTGGCAATTTATGCCCAAAATCAAAAAAATTGGCTAAATAGGCAAATTTTTAAAAGATTTGGGCACATTTGGGCCCCCTCCTTTTTTTGAAATGGGCGTGTATTGCCTATTTAGAAGTTAAATAGGCATAATGGGCACATGTTTTTCTCGAACATTAGATTGTTTTTAAAGAAAAACTTATATTTAATTTTTTAAATATAAATGAGATTTTACGTTCTAGGAATTTATTTTATCGTTTTGGGTATTTTTAAAAGCGATTTGTATAACATGAGCCCGTTTCGCCCGAACCCGTTTAGCCCGCGCCCGCTTGGCCCATAGCCCGTTTGGCCCGTAGTCCGTGCCCGCCCAGCCTGCTCGTTTTGCCACCTCTAATCAATACACTACTTATTTTTGGATATTTAGGCTGTTTGGACAAAATGTGTTTTGGGTCTGGGCACACCATTTTGACCCGTTTTCCTATCTGCCCACCCTCCATTTTCCACCTTTACTGTCGGGGATATAACCCAGCCAGCTTCGTTGAATGCTGAAAACTATCATTTTTACTATCCTGGTGATAGTCTGATCCCTTAAATCGTTTTCTTGCAGGCACAAAGGAACAGTACTTGAAGTCTTTGAAGACGCATCTACTGTATCAGTTACTTTAGACGACGGAAATGCATTGAATGTTGATCTTGGCAAACAAGGAATCCGTTTTGTTCAAAAGAAGCAAATGACACTGAGTTAACCTTTATGGGTCAATTTTATGTGTTAATTGATTAGTGTTTGGTAAGGAGTTCACATATTTGGATTTGAACCTGAAAGAAGAAAGAAATCAATTGCCTACAGCTTGTGAGCTTCTTTGTATTGTATGATTGTATCCAGGTTCCCGTTGTAGTGATATTAATCACATTATTTTCATTTGTTTGGTTATTAACAGATGTAGTTTGTACCAAACATGCATAGTTTGAGCTTGGAATTTTTTACTTCGCCTTTTAGGGGCATATTTCATAAAGTCATCAACTGTTAGCATCCACCATAAGGTTGTTTGGTAAATGTGATTTAATTGCAGGTCCCTCGCAAAATGGACAGGTTACAGGTTGCATAATGGGTTAAACTGGGTCAGGGTAAAAAAGGTGATTTTTGTGTTTAGAAACACATAGGTTGACATGTTCCGTTGGTGTAAAGAACTTGCTTCGACACTAATTCCAACTTTTCGCATAGATTTTTTGATCAAATTTACTTGGTTCATCTACATATCTGGATGTGAACCATAAATCATTAACAATAACTGAACAAGCCCTGCATCATAAGCTTCAAATTTCCCAAGAAAGTCTATTTCAGTCTGTTTTCGTGCATTATTACTTTTTCTTCTTCATGATCTTTTCACAAGTTTTGATGTCCAGTTTCTAATCTCTTTCTTTTTTCTATATATATCCTTGCAGGTGCATCCATTGTCATATGGCTTGGTTCAAATCAATCCATTGTCACGAACACTTTTACCACCCCCCCCCCCCCCCCCCCCCCATATTGTAAAATAATAATAGCCCTTGTTCTTATAACTATGATTGTATTTTTAATAAAGTGTGCAATCTTTCAAAAATCATCTATAACTGAAAAAAAAACGCACTGCAATAAGATTTCGACCAATGAGTCAAGTTGGAGAGTTCTTACTTCACATTTAATGTGTAATCAAACAGAACTTTTCCATGCGATAAGGTAAACTCTTTCAATTTCCTACATAAGATTAGTTAACAGTGAGTTATTTTGATTGATTTAGTGAGCTTATTTTACTAGCTTATTTATGTTCTTGTGTGTAATGTTTGTGCTAAAGAATGCAGGGGGGCTAAAGAAAAACAAATTCATGTTCGAGTAGCCACTAGGGGAAGAGCCTGAGTATCCGACTAACCAGTTGCTGCAACACCTGGATGCAGACACTGGTGGACTCAAATGCTTGGAGTTATTTGACTCGGAAAGTGGTGAAAGTACCTGCAGTGAGGTTTCGCCACCACGAGAGACCCATGAAGAAACGAGAAAGAGAGTTGTAAGGTTCAAAGAAGAGTGAATAAGGACTTTTTGTATCCTTAATCCATCATAAGTTTTGTGGGATGTTAACGGCACATTGAGACAAAACTACAGAAGAGCTTATTGATCTCAATGTTTCCTGAACTTCATTCTTGTTGTTTATTGTTGTTTGGATATTGTAAGGTTGCATAGATGCTATGTAGGTATATTTATTATTCAAAAATCCTTAATGTTGTGGTATTAACATGCACTAGCTTTAAATCAATAATTAGCCCTTTTATTTCACATGCTTTCTTGCACAGTTGCACAATAGTTTTGGTGGTTGTTATCTTCTAACTGGTTGCAAAATGCAGGGTCAAAAGGTTGAGTAATGGGTCAAAGTAAAGTCTTTAAACCATAAACTCTATATATTAAGGGATAATAATTCATTAAAGTTTTCTTTTACTTGCATCTAAAGAGAACCTTTTCAAGTTCCACAATAACTTTGGTCACTTTCATAGTTATATTTTATTTGACAACACAACACAAACAAATATTGACACCACTCTTACCTCATCTGCATCAGCATTGCATAGTGCATACACTCGCTTTCTGAAAGGTAAATATTTCTTTTTGGAATATTTTTCATTTTGTATATATGTTATGCATTTCTAGGTGTAAATCATTCATCATTATAAAAATTTTGTAATCAATAACTTATGCACACTTGCAATTTAAAACATTAAACATATAAGGAAGAAAACATAAACCTTCTCACAAGTGAAATAAAATGTTACTGTAAATAGTATGGTGGGGTAAAAGTGTATGTGACGATGAATCCATGTTCATGTGAATTTACAATGTCGATAGATCAAAAAAATGGGGAAGTGGGGTAAAAGTGTACGTGACTTCGTAGATGGCAAGTGATTTGGTGGTCTAAAGTTGGAGTAAATTCATATGAACTAGTTTTTGTTGGAAGCACAAAAATCTTTTGCAAGTCCTGTAACTTTTAACCCTTTTAAGAAATTTTTCGATACATAGCTCTTCTAAAGCATTTTCCTTTTGGAGAATATCGTAAAGGCGAATTCTAGTAGGGCTTTTTTTGGTCCCGTCTGGTATAGTATGAACATAAAAGATAACACAACAAAGATGTGGAGAATATTAACTAACTTTTCAAACCATATTGGTGACCCTTTCGGCACAAGGTTCACACTGTGTTCGTGCATTTCCTCAACCGCGTATACTAATTTACAAAATGCAAGTTACGTAAATACATATGTCGAGTTGATATATGAACAATATATATAACAAAATTTTATCTGATTTCAACTTTCGTTTCACATGCTAGGTAAGCAATACAAGAGATAATACAGTAAGTACTTGCATATGATTCAAGTACTTTTCTATGATTCTATCTGCACATTCCAAAAGCATTAAAAGGAAAGTTCTTAGAAATTTTCTTGAAAACAACATATTTGTGGGAAAATGTAGTGGAATCAATGATAAAAAGTCTTGATTTCCTTGTAGTTTGCATGTTTGTTTTCATGCAATAAGGATGACACATAGTGTAGTGTAGGGTATGATCAAAAAGGCTCTTTGATTGTTCATCTTTTAAATAAAATAAAAGAAACTTGAACAATAAAAAAAGTTTATTAGGTGGCATATCAAGATTCCTTTCTTCATGAGCTATCGCTATCTTGATCAATGGTAAAGCACCTTTAGTTGGTTTTGCTAAGATAAAACATTATTTTAGTTTTGGGTTTTGCTAAGAAGTAACAATTGTTAACTAAACAAATTTCTTTACAATACCAAACACCACCAATAATGCAGACTTAGTTTAACACAGATTTGTGATTTTATTCGTTCAATACTTAAAGCCCATAAACGAATCTATCAGCATTTCTGAGCGAAAATGAAATATATTAAGTGTCGACAAGTTTGGTGATCAAGTATTTTATGAACAAAATGAGTTTATTTGTCCTTTTACAATTATTTATTTGCAATGTGGAGCCTTTTACCTTTTATGCTTTTGTTATCTTGTGGAATAAGAATGTGAGGTTTGGCTTTTCATTCAAGGGATGGCACGTACCAAGGGATAGTGTAATTTCTTGTGAGCAAATACTTGCATATTTTTGTAGTAATATTGACTTTGAAACATGATTCATTTAATTAGCATACTCTTTATAACTCCTACATTTAAGGTTGTATATGATTTTATAAATTGAACATACCGTAGTGTTTTGAAACCCGGTTTGATTCGATCGGTTAAACCCATTGAACCATTTTTGTTCGAAAAAGAGGTCAAATGAACCGGTTCTTCGAGGCTTGAACCGAGTTTGACTCGCAGAGTTTCATGTGACCCATGTCAAATCAGTTCACCGAAGTCGTATGTGTTTGATATTTTCTTTTAATTTTATTTCAGAAAATACATATGATAAGTGGTGATAATGTAGCGTTTAAGTTTGAAACTTGTATTTTTGTTGAATTGTATGTGTTATACATATGTTTTGTAAATCGATTATTGGATTGGTATTATTATTATTTTATTTATTTATTTATTTATTTATTTTTATTTTTTTATGTTTATCTATGTTTGATATTAATTATTAAAGATCATATGTGTTTGATGAATCGCAATATTGAATCTACTTGAACAAAAGCCCGAGTTGATTTGGTGGTTGAACCGATAACCTGATGACTTGATCGGGTCAATTAGAGACCTTGTTTGTAAAACACTGATTTTATGTCTTTTGTCTCCATATGCAGAATATTTTAAGAGGGTTACAGGTCGAGTAATCGAATGCCCTAAAAAAATTATTACAAGTTCAAATTTCACCAATTACATGCTCAGACGGGCTAAGAAAATATTAAAAAAATGTTACACGTATACCTCAACTTACGTACATTCAAGTCAAAGACTTTACCTCTCAAATAACTTAATAAAGCCTCACATTTACCGTTAACTTTTGTATGTGTATGCATAGATAGAATGTGACGAGGAGATATTCTAATGCATCATTGTATTTACTATCATGAGTAGTAGCAATCGAGAAGTTAATATATATATAGTTATATACTCTTCTCATGTCTCAAAACAGCTGCTAGTGTACAATTTGTACAAAAAACAAGATAACTATTTAACTTCAAAGAAAAAAATCTATCATTGTCAACTTTTAGTACAACAAGCCACTCTCATTTTATTTTTCTCTTTATTACCATGCTCACACAAATTCTTTTTTACTTTAGCATTATATTAGATTTTCTCTTTCCTCACTCCTTTTTACTTTTCACTCCCTATAGTCAATCACCCACTCACATTCATTAAAATATTCACTTTTATACAAACATACTCTAACTAAATACCACCCACACCATTTTGGTCCATGTTTTTTTTGGTCTTAGGGTGGTGGCAATCATGCCTAAACAAATTTTTCATGCCTAATCACCCACCAATAATATTCTTCCATTTCATCTCATACCAATCTCATACCTAACCATAGATTTGTGGTGGCAACCATGCCTAACTCATACCTCATCTATTTTTTTTTATCCCAAAACAGTAAACAGAACATATTTCAACTCCTTCTGCTTCAGATCTACTTCATTTCCCACCTTTATATATATATATATCTGTTCTTTCTCATTTGGTCATCACAAAAGAAGAAAAAGAGAAGAATAGCTCTCTTCTCTTCCCTCTCCTATATCACCAGCGACATCATCACAGCCTCCCTCCGCCTATTATGCCATCGCCACCACCTCTTTAACGCAAGAAAAACAAGGTTCGAAGGTAGATCGGGTTTAGATCATGATGGTAGGGTCACGATAGGGTGGTTGAACAAGAACCTGAGGGATTTAACGGATCTTTTCTTGTTCCAACGTTCAGATTTTACTCATACCAAATCGGGGTCTTTTGCCGATTTGGTGTTCCCTCCCTCCATGCCGATTGAAACCGAAAATGAGGCAACACTAACCCCGCTCGGTATGGAGCATGCCGAATGTCATGCCGACTCCACTGCCACCACCCTTATGTAGCACAAAAACACCTCCCAATAAGGCCTCACGCATGAGATGGTGAATAAAAGCTCCCTCACGCTCCACTGGGAGAAGGCTTAAAGAGATACCAAGCTTTAAGAAGAAAAAAAAATTAATATCAATTAAACTCACAAAAAAGTATAGTTGAAAGATATTAATAATACAGATGGCAGAAAAACCTGAGCTCGACTAAAAAATCCCAAAACCAATACATCTATGTCGAGTATACAGATCGCTTATCGGATGGGAGACACGTTTCTGGGATTTACATTAGGAACTTTCAGTTCGGAGTGAGATTTTGTTACTATGCTTAATACTCTTTACTAGGTTCTAAAAACCAGATTTATAATTGATTTTGCTGAAATCCTGAATTTAACATTTTTTTTATCAAAACTATTTTCTGCCGTCTTAACTGTTCCCAATTCAACCGATTAAACCCACTCAAAGTTTTAAACGACCCTCTCTTTCAAGTGAAAAAAGGCTTGTGTTATGTGTGAGAATATTCTCCAATTAAATGGTTGCTAATTCAAGTTATTTTTTTTGTTATTTGTGTTTTTGACTCGACATTACGAGCCGACTAATCTAAAAGCGATTACCATTTTAGATAGCCCAGAGTCGACACAAATGAACCTCTGTGGCCACAAAAGGATTAGTTTTCTCCCGCTGGATTTGAACATATTTTGAAATTGATTAGTTATTTTGAGATAATTAGTTTCTAAAAAAATAAAATAAACTAAATAAATAAATAAATAAAAAAGTGGAAAAAGTAGAATTTACTAAAACAAGTACCTAGATGGAAGATGTAAGTAAAGTTAAAGGTAACCAAAACCAAGTTATATAAACCTTCCAATCACTTATCAAATCAAATCAAATTATTCAACCAACACACACAAATATCTCCTCAACACGCGTTATCACTTCAAACACTAAACCACCGTCGTTCAACCACCACCGTAACCGTCACCGGAAAATTTATTCTCACTAAAACTTTTAAATTAGTTTAGTTTTAGGGAGATGATCGAAACTAACGCTAACGGCGTCGTTTTGATCATCATAAGATGACGAATTTGCGATTATGTGTTCTGCTTTTTTTAATTTTTGTACAAAAAGGTAATTATTAATTCTCTTCTGTTTAGTGTTAATTAATAATATGATGATCTGTTATAGAACATGTAAATTGATTTAAAAAAAAAAAAAAAAAAATTAAACATTGAAAATAAGTTAATTCAAGCTTATCGCACTTTTTAGATTACGTTAACTTAGATGAAAGTTTAATTTTAATTTAGAATTAAAATTAAAAAAAAATAGGAAGTTAATGTAATCTGAAAGTGTGATAAGCTTGGATTAACTTATTTTTAATGTTTTATTTTTTAATTTTTTTTAAAAGCAATTTATGTGTTCTATGATGAGTTTATTGAAGTGGTAGTTATACTTGAAATTATGTTAATAAGGTGTTTGGAGATTTAGCCCGATTGATTGTCGATTTTCGGTTTTTGTAGTTACAGGGATAATTGTGTGAAATTGTATCTTACTTGTCACTTTTTTTAGTTGGATGTACTATCGTTAGGACTTAGGATCGTACTATTTAATAACTAACTTTTTGAATTTCAATTATTTTGTGTATCGATTGACGTGTTTTTGGGTATCAAATCAAGTAAGATAATCGGAATTCAAAAAGTAAGTTATTAAATAGTGTGATCCTAATGATGGTAGATATAACTCAAAAAAGTGACAAGTAAGATACATTTTCACACAATTATTCCTAGTTACTAAGAGACATTGTTTGAGTATGTTATAATACGATGGCATTTTTCGGCTTATTTAAGAAGTTATTTTGTTCTTCGGTTTTGGTATATTCACATAGACAGCATGTTAGAGTAGCATTCATTCGTGTTTTATATGTTCACTTTGAGAATAATGAACTTATCTAACTATTCTACGGGTGTTTGTTTTAGTTTATTTGTTTGTCTTACGAGGCTTATTGAACTTTTGAAAAGATAAAAATTGAGCTTACTAGCTTTTTAAAAGTTTTATAAGCTCGTAAGCCAGACAAACTAGCTAAAACAAACACCCCTTATAAAGGGCCTTATTGCTTACGAGATGATAAACATATATATGTTTTGTTCCGTAAGGTTTAGGACCTTTTTTTTATTGAGACTAACTTGCTATTGATGAAATTTTAGAAAACATAACTTTTTTTGGCTACTGTGCAATTGATCTCATACGATTAGATAATCACTGTTTTTCATCTGAATGATTGAATACTAATTTATTGTTATTGTTCTCAGGAGATGTGAGGGCTAAACCATTCACAGGGACGTATGGTATAAATTATGGAAGACTAGCTGATAATATCCCTTCTCCTAAAGACGTCGTTAGGCTTCTTAAAGCTGCTAAGATAAAGAATGTGCGTATATATGATTACGACCACAATGTTCTAAATGCATTTCGTGGGAGTGGTCTGGATTTAGTAGTCGGACTTCCTAATGAAAGGGTGAAAGATTTGAGTAGCAGTGCTGATAATGCTTATACTTGGGTCAAAGAAAACGTGCAAAATTACATCAAGGATACAAATATTGTTGGAATCGCGGTTGGGAATGAAGTTCTTGGTGGTGGTGATTTGGATCTTCAAACAGCGTTGTTTGGCGCAATTCAAAATATTTATAACGCGACGCAGAGACTGAAGTTGAGTGGTGTTCAGATAACGACTGCACATTCACAAGCTGTTTTTTCCAATTCGTATCCTCCGTCTTCGTGTATTTTCAAAGAAGAAGTTGCACAAAACATGAAGAAAATATTGGATTTATTTAAAGAAATGGGTTCACCGTTTTGTTTAAACGCTTATCCTTTTTTGGCTTATATGGGTAGTCCTGATAAGATTGATATAAATTATGCTTTGTTTAATCCAACCGATGGTATATACGATGAAAAATGGAAACTTCATTATGACAACATGCTTGATGCTCAGATTGATGCAGCTTACGCTGCATTGGAAGATGCCGGTTTTAATAAAATGGAAGTTATAGTGACGGAAACAGGATGGGCTTCTCGTGGTGATTCAAATGAAGCTGCTGCAACTTTTGAAAATGCGAAAACATATAATTATAATCTAAGAAAAAGGCTTGCTAAAAGGAAAGGTACTCCGAGAAGGCCTAAATCTATGTTGAAAGCATATATTTTTGCTTTATTTAATGAGAAAGATAAGCCTGGGCCGACATCCGAAAGGAATTTTGGCTTGTATAAACCTGATGGGACGATCACATACGATATTGGGTTTCCAGCTTTGAAGTCTTCATCTTCAGTTTCATCTCATTTATCGATTAAGGTATGAAGCTTTGTAATAGACTAGTAGTATCACAATATCTTTCAGTTGCTAAGTTATCGATCTGAATTATACAGATGAACTGAATTATGGTTATATATGTCGTAAGAAATATAGAGTAGTCATTACAGATAGCAGTTGCGCTACGTTAATTCTTACCTTTATAATGTTATTTTTGTAATCAAAGCCTTCTTTACAATCTTAATCTAGTGATATTTTATTGTTGCCACTTTGCTCCAATAGTTAGCGCAAGAAGGTCTTTGTCAGTGGGTACAATAAAGCGAATTCCCGATCTTTAAATTGAGGAATTTAAGTTTTGTAATCTGTTTAGGATAAATTTTAGAAAAAAATATTGTGTCCCTTATAGCAGTTTAACATAGATAAGTGAAGCATGTGAAGAAAGAGTTGTTAGGGTACTCAGTTCCGTGACACATGCTATACCACGCGAATATGAAGATTAAGAAACACAATTTGAGTACACCGTGTGATCAAGTGACATATACAACCAACAACTGCTGCAATTCTTTAATCTCACCTGGCCAAAACACATTTTTGTAAACAAGCAACCAAACTTTCAAGTTTTAACAACATATCAGAAATGTGCTGAACAGTATGCCAATATATAATTTGGGTTGGATTATTATAGAAGTTAAATTGTTCTTCATGTTGTTCAAGTTTGGGTTGGTTGATTATAACATGTGCTGAACTTTTTGTCGATAACTTTTTTATAGCAACAATTATAGAGGTTAGGTGAGCCGAGAAAACAGAAAGGGGATTTGGTTGCATATGTCACTTGATTTTGATTTGTCTTGAGTTTCTTTTAAAATCAGAATTTATCTTTTTATCTTTATATTTTTATATCTGCATGGTATGGAACTGTCAATTTACCATTAACCTGTAGTAAATTAGAACACATGATGAAATTATGTGTTTCCAGAAGATTAGGACTATAAATAGCACAAATTAGAATACAGTAATCGCTTCTAGTTGGAACATTGAGATGAGTAATTCCAACCTTCTTAACGGAACCAAACAGAGGTAGGCAACTTTGATTGGGTTCATGGTTCATGGTTCATGGTTCATGGTTTAGATTTTTGTATCATATTATATATTAAACCGGATCAAATAATAGATCAGTTTATCTGATACAATTTTACACCCCTTAAAATAGCTTGGCATAGGATCATGTTGATGGATCATTTTTGTTGTATATAAAAAAATCGATTATATTAGTACATACTCCAATACAAACTACTGAATCTCGTATTGATGGGTTTCGTTTGGTTTGGTTTAGCGTAAATCTGAAACAATAAATTTAGGACTCGAAAATTCTTGTTTTTCATTTTGTCTGTCTTGTAACACAGTTTTTAACTTCTATCAGGGACTTCGATCTCAAGGTTGGCATTGGTCATACATCTCAGTCTTAACAGCATGTGCATCAGCCTTGTTTCTGTTTCTAAGATTATAATATATTAATATGGATCCCTGGACACAAACGGCAACACCTTTCAAAGTAGGACATGGTACCAAATGTTGCACAATCGAATTCATGACTATAGATTATTTTCTCCTTTCAACCTAAGTTAAGTGCCCATCTTGGTTTACTTATAATGATACTCCGTAATACATCACATTATTTTAAGTGGACCAAGATACACGCAGTAAAGGCCAAACTGAGCATCTATCTGGTGATGGTTAATGGTCTTACAGTTTTATTCATAAGTTGTGTTACTCATGCTATTTACTTGCAAAAGAGGTTGGTGGGCCATCTGGCAATATATATCAATTTTGAGCTTATGCTGCTTTTATGTAATGACTTGTAATTATGTAGAACGCGAATTCATGGCTGCCCTACTCAGGCCGCTACTGTGGAACCACATGTGTAGTTCATTATATAAAATACATTAATGCCTTTATGCTGCTGGTATTGTGCTTTATAGGTAGAGCCGTAGAGGTACCAAAATGGGCTGTTTAGACGGGTTTGTGCAATGGGAAATAGGGAGAATTCTTGGAACACACGGTAACGGGCTGAGTCGTTTCGGGGGTTGTACATACTTTTTGTTGCATACTACCTGGATAACTCTAGGCCCTTTTGATATTTTTGACTTGTTATCCGGTTTTCCTTTTAGCTATTTTTCTCGTTCGGATAAGCTGTTGTGAAATTTTAACCCAAGTAACGTCATTCTTTAAAGCAAATGAGTCAAAATCATCATCTTATTTTTAGTATGACTTTTTAAATACTTATTCGACCTTATGACGTGTGGTATAAGCTCTTGCCTCACTCTTATTAATAGATTTGACTGGGCAAAGGGACCTTTAGAAAGTAGAAACCATATGACATGGAAAGTTAAGCTTTTTTGTGCTAGGTGACTGTTTTCTGTTGCTGGAATGATAGAATTAGGTGGAGTTGTGACTTAGTAACATTAACATATAGCTCGGTTCATTAATAGTTGGAATTGTGAGGGATTCACTATTAATACACATGATTCAAGATGACATTGTCTCGTTGAATTAGCTTCGGTTCATTCCGAAAACCTTAGGTTTAATAATGCTCAATCTCGCTTCGGGGAAGTTTGAGCTCGATTTAAGAGTTTGAAAAAGTCTTAGGCCTTCTTTATTAATCATGTTTGGATTAGGAGTTAAATTACCTTAATACTATCAAAATATAATAATTATCACGTAAAAGCTGAAAATATATGTGAATTTAATTTGATATTTTTTATGCGATTTCACATTAATAAGCTTTATTCTCCAATTAATTCGTCAAACAAATTTATAAAAACATAACCTTCAACTTTCGGCTTATAAGCCTCGACCTAAATATAAAATTGAATAAGATTGTGTTTGACTTTTAAAGTGTGATATACTAATATGCATGTTTCTTCATATCTAAACATGACACGATTATCTCACCAACTTCATTGCATGCTTCTCTTATTTCTTCCATCTAATTCTAAAATAATAATTTAATTAAGAAAGAAAACATAAGATAACAAAAAACAAGTATGATGTAACCAAATTGTTTTAATCCCTTACCGACTTTTCTTTTTCAACAATTACATTTTGTTTGCTTTTAGATTTTAAAATAGGTCTTTTGAAGGAAAAGACCATTGTAACAAATCTTATAATATTTAAAATAAACTCCTAGAGTTGAATATGTTTCAACGTATTTGTTACATATAAGTCAACTGGTTAGTTAGATATATAGGCATGCACCGATTTAAAATCAAATGATGTCGTGTCATAACTCATGTTTATTGATTATCAATTCATCATAATAATTGTTACATCTCCTTTTTTCAAGTAAATAATGTAAAGGTCCTTACTCTGATTAAAACTTGAACCTACGACCACTTGGTTGAAGAGCACCTCACATTAACACGGAAATCGTTAGGCTAGCTAGTATTTGGTCTTTGATTAAACCTTGTATAATGTATGATATAAAATATATTGGTTGTCTTTTTTTCCACTTTTGCCGGAGGTATTGTTAAAAGCAGTCTCCTTACCCTCGTGTTTACTCAAAAATGAATAATTGTATATCAAGAGATGGTTTCCAATTCAACTTATTTATTAATGCTACTCAATTATTAAATTAAATAATGTAGGTTTAACTAGTTGACTAACAGGGCTTGCACATATGGGGGAGTTAATAAAACAAGCTTAAAAATCTAATACCACATGTCAATCACACATTGGTTCATAACTCCTTTATATTGTGACTTTAGGAAAGTAGTTTTTCATTAACCATTTGTTTCATACTTATAGTTTCAAACAAAGACATCAAAACTTGACTTTTGGCATGAAGATGGTGAGACATAACCATTTTGTCATTCTTTGGATGGTTTTACTAGCATCTATGTTAGTTATACCAAGCGTGCTTGCGGCAACCTATACAGTTGGTGGTAACACAGGATGGGACACTCCAACCAGAGCCGATTTTTATGCTACTTGGGCTTCCCAACAAACTTTCGCTGTTGGTGATATTTTAGGTACATACTACGTATTACTTAATCTTAGTACTTGATATCAAAGATTAATTTCTTAAACAAAAGGTTGTAGATATTGCTTTTCTTCTCATATTCCATCACAATGTTTGAATAATTTCAAGTTACATCATAAAAAGCCAAAAGCAGGGGACTAACCTCGTAACTGGTAGGCTGGTAGCCGACAACTTCAAGCTCATGATGGGTTATTTTCCGCTCTCATATAAATCTGGACAGATGTTACATTAATCATATATTCATATATATCGCTATGTAAAAAATATATATTCCCTGGGCAATATTTATATAATGCTACTTGTTCATAATTGACTACTTGTATAGTATTCTTTTCCTAGTTTTGAAGACTAATTTCTTCATTTCTTGCAGTATTCAACTTCGTCAGTGGCAGTCACACAGTAGCTAACGTTACACAACCCTCATTCGACGGGTGCAACACAGGAAATACTCTTTCGATTCAGACCAACAGCCCTGCAAGTTTCACCATAGAAACTGTCGGTTCACACTATTTTATTTGCACAATACTTAACCATTGTTCTCAAAACCAAAAATTGTCTATCACTGCAAACGCCAACACCAACACTAGCACTGGAAACGCCCCTTCTTCTTCACCGGGGTCTCCTACGGGGTCTCCTCCTTCTCCTCGAGCACCTTCTCCAAGGGGGAGTGGAGCCAGTTCACCGGCTATGGCTATGGGAACTTTGTATCTTATGTTCATAGGCTTGTTGGTTTATTTGAACTAGTTATCATTTGTCACACTTTTTTTTTTCTTTTTTTCTCTTATTTCTCCATTTCTTGTTTAGATTTTTCTTTGATGTTTGTATGTTTGTTCAGTTAATAATTCATGGAGTTTGTTTGCATTTTAGTTGTGTTATTTGAAAGGTTTATTCTCCTTTTTATTTCTTAAAACAATGCTGACTTTGTGCTACCAAAAAAATAAAAATAAAAATAAGAAAAAACTTTGTAACAAGAGAGGATTCAAACTGAGGATTACTTATGTGAAACTAACTAATTAAGTGACACATACATCTTAGTATAATTTATGAGTACATCTTTCAGGGTGGCCAAAGAAAGGATCGAGTCTGGTTAGTGCGCTGCGCGTACATCTAAGTCAAAGATTCGTCTTTATCCGGATAATTTTAACATTGAAAACCTTATTTACGTCATTCACTTACAAAGAAGCTAGCTAAGCCAATTGCTAAGAGTGTCTGAGTGTGGCATGAACCACAATGTACACTGAATGACGTGCTCCATTACTATAAATCGAAATAATGTTGTTGACAAACGAAGGAAACGGTTAGTTTTGGAATAACCTCAACAATGCCACCAATGCTTAGAGCGGAGATGCATTGACAATTAGCTGGCCATTTCGGGTAATTACCACTCGTTTAGAGTATAGCTGGCTAACAAATTAATGTCAAATTCACTGATGGCCACATTGCCTTTAAAATGCATGGATGCATGGATATAAACCACAATAAACAAGCTGAACAACACCTTATGCAAATCAGAGCTTCTCATTTTTGGACCTTACCAAAAAAAGCAAATCCAAGTATCCTCACCTTGTCATGCTTAGTATGTAAAAATTGTGATAGGAGAGGATTGAAGTCTTTGGTATATATCTGTATCCCACATCGGAATAAAAAAGAAAGAAAAGTGTGTATATATACAGAAGGTTTGAGGAGTAGAATGAAGTGTAAGTTGTCAATTAAGTGTTCATATCATTTTATAGATTTCCTTACGTTTTTTATTGGTAATTGTGACTTTTTTGTAGAGTATTTCATTTTACTTGGGGCCTTTTCAATCATTTTATGGGTAGCATGTTCATATTCAAACTATTTGACTTATAGGCTTTCCTCATACTTTATAGAGACTTTAGGAAGATAGTTTTACATTATCCATTTGTTGCTCTTAGTATAGCTAGTTTTTAACAGAGACATAAAAACGTGACACTAGCTTAAAGATATGATGGTGAGTAATCACCATTTTGTCATGCATAGCTGTACTTTCAGCTGTGTTAGATGTACCAAGCATGTTTAATTTGCGGCAACCAACAGGTGATAACACCGGATGGGCGACTCCAACCAATTGACATATTTGTCAAAACTAGTTAAAGTTGTATAATTACACATTTGGTCACTACAAATAATGAGAATATTTCTTTTCTTGTCCTATTTAAGTTAATTCATGCTATATGTTCTTACTTGACTACTTGTATAGTATTCTTGTCATATTTTCTAAAACTGGGTCTTTTACTCGTAATATTCAACTTCGTAAGTGGCAGTCACACGGTGCCAGTGGCTAACGTTACAAAATCCTCATTCGATGGGTGCAACACAGGAAGGCCTCTTTTAATACAGACCACGACCCTGCAAGTTTCACCATAGACAAAGCTGGTTCACACTATTTTATTTACACAATACTTAACCAAAAATTGTCTAATAACGCCAACACCAACACTTTGAAGACGAACCTTATCCATCACAAACACAATAAATTGAACAAAAATTGCTTTTGTAGATTCTTTCATCCAACAAAGTCCACATTTGACTCTTCAGGTCAACGGGTCGTTTTTGGTCATCAAACAAATATTGAACTAGACTAAGCACAAGTATACTTTACTTGGAATCTACTTCATGAACAACATCACTTTGTGAGTTATCTTTTCATGGAAGTGTTGAAAAAAGATGACACAGATAGTAAAATTGGTGACATGATATATTCTGATTATTTAATTATTTAATTATAATTTCTTATGTGTCAGAATAACCACTTTAAAAATGCACATTCAAATGTCACATATATGCTAAGTTTGCAAAGTTTAAAGGGTGTTTGGGATTGCTTATTCAGTGCTACTGTTTGGGATTGCTTATTCAGTGCTACTTGCTTATATTTTGTAAAACATTTTTTGTACTACTTATAAACTAGATAACATGTTGGTACTTGCATACTTTTTTAAGCAGTTTAAATTGAGCAATCCCAAATATCAAGGGATAGAAAATGAGTATCAGGAAATGTACGTTATAGTATTACTTATTTGCGAGTCTGTTTATAGGTCTTATCTAATAGGCCTTAAGTAAAGGCCAATAACTATGCTCATCCCCTTTACAGAATAATATGAAGAAAGAAATAAGGGACGATTTATGTTCAGACAGCTCAAAGTAGTTCATGAATTTGTGTTTTTTAGAGTAGTAACTACTAACTAGGCCCGGTTTAGTTCTTTATTAAAATCAATAAAACTTGATTTGTGTTTTGTTTCATAACATCTCGATCATATATATTCAAATGACCAAAATCATAAGTTACATTTACAGACAGGAAATTATTTCTTTCAACATACTAGAGTGGAAACCTCATTTACCTCATTCACCTGCAAAGAAGCTAGCCAAGCCAGTTGCTAAGAGTGTGCATGAACAAAAAAGTACATTGAATGGACTGCTCAATTACTATGAATTGAAATAATGTTGTCAACATACGAATGAGTGTCGGAATAGGTAACAGTAGTTTTGGAATAACCTCACCAATACCACTAATGTTTAAAGCGTAGACGCATTGACAACTACTTGCCCTTTTCGGCTAATTACCACTCGTTTAAGTCTTAAGGTATTGTTAGCAAAAAAAAAAAGTCGAATTCACATGGCCACATTGCCATAAAAATGCATGGATATACCCACAATAAACAAGATGAACACCGCCTTATGCAAATCAGAGTTTTTCATTATTTGACCATACCGGAGAAGGCAAATCAAACTATCCTCTCTTTGTTATGCTTAGGATTAATGGAGTCTTCAAATAGAAATCTGTGTCCCACATCGGAAGATAAAAGAAAGAAATGTGTTTATATATGCATAAGGCTTTTGGATAAATTCAAGTTGGGAAAGGTGATAGATAGTGTTCTTGATCACTATTATTATTATCTTGTCTCAACCTTTTTTATTGGTAATTGTAACTTTTGTATCTCATTTTATCGGTAACGTGTTTTCTAATGTTCATATCCAAACTATTTGACTTAGAGGGCTTTTCTCATACTTTTATTTATAGCGACTTTATGATTATAGTTTTTCATTATCCACGTGTTGCTCTTAGTATAGATAGTTTGTAACAGAGACATAAGAATGTCACTTTAGCTTAAAGCTATGATAGTGAGAAAATAACCATTTTGTCTGCTTTGGATGGCTTAACTTTCAGCTATGTTAGTTGTACCAAGCGTGTTGGCGGCAACCAACAAAGTTGGTGATAACACCTTACACCGGATGGGCGACTCCAACCTAAGACGATTCTTATGCTACTTGGGCACCCCAAAAACTTTCGTTGTTAGTGATGTTTTAGGTATTACTTAATCATATATAGTAATTTATAACATTATTTTATTACTTGTAGTATTCATTTTTGGCAGTGGCAGTCACACGGTGGCTACGTTACAATATCCTCATTCGATGGGTGCAACACATAATCCTCTTTCAATTCAAACCACCGGCATTGCAAGTTTCATCATATAGACATTGTTGGATCACAATGTTGTATTTGCACAGTCCTTAACCATTGTTCTCAAAGCTAAAACTTGTCTATCAACGCTAACATCAACACCAACACTAGCAATGGGAATACCCCTCCTAACCCAGGTCTCCTCCTTCCTTGTGCACCTCCTCCATTGGGGAAGATGTTAGTTTTATGGATATAAATTAGTAGACGTGAGTTAGGATCGAACTTGAGACCACGAGATTGCACACTTTACGTATGAGAATTAAAAGTTAATAATTAAATATAAACGTTATATTTATTTATTGATTAAACGAAATAACTAACGGACGTTAAGTAATTAATGTAATGGACTAACGGGCGTTAAATGTATTTGGAAAAGGACTAAATTGCAAAAGTTGGGAAGGTTCCGGAATCCCTTTGGGGATGCATGAACCGATCGGCCACAAGGACCAAACCCAACCCAATTGCAACTTAAACTTGTTCACCAAGTTTGCTTGAGTATATATACAAAACTTAGGGTGTTTGTGAATTATCTCTTGTGCTCATTGCTAAACCCTAAAACAGTTTTGTGTGTGTTTTTGTTCTCCAAACCGATCGGCCACTCCTTAGGGTGTCGATCCACTCTTTTCCAATAAACCAAGTTATTTGTTTTATCAAAACTAGCATTACTTTAATTCGGTTTAGTACGTGTGTACAAGAAAGTGGTAATAACGTAACACATTATTGTTATTATTCTTGGATTGAATTACAAAACGGTAAGGGGTAATTCACATAATCCTAATTAAATCAAATTAGGGTTCTTCCATTGCTAGTTTGAGGATTTGATTCTTGTTTGGCTAGAATCAAGTAAGGTACGCATATTCTTTTATGTTAATTAATTATTCGTTAATAAATCCTATACGCTTCCGCATGTGTTCTTTGATGATTTGTGATTATTTATTTGATTGTCATGATATATAATTCCAACAGTGGCATCACGAGTCATTGGTTTTTAATGAGTAATTAATTACATAAACGCGTAATAAAACAAATAATTGTATGTTGTTTGATATTGTTAATCTAGGGTTTATGTTTTAATTTTTTTTGGGTCGATTTTTTAATTAGGGGTGTACCCCATTATTTTTTTTTAATTCTACTCATAAATTTTTTTTAGGGTTTTGAAAATTGTTTGCTAACCTTATCGAAACCTAGAATTAATATATTAGTTACGTGATTAATTCATGAATAATTTGTTATGTGTCATGGAATTTTGATATGCGATCTTGTGACTATTTGTATAATTGTTATGATATATCCATGATTATACATGCATGTTAGTCATGGATAAGTTGCTTTGATATTGTTTAATTGTTAAGATATATTTATTTACGATAAATCTTGAATTGGGGAAGACTCCAATTATATATATTAATGAATCAATTATGTGCAATTTGGTATATTATTAATTATGGGTTTACGCAATCGATTCTTCGTTGTATGTGGCTCACTCTCAATTGAGAGAGTGAAAGCCCTAATTAATATATACATTAATTTAACCTAGATATTGATTATTAATAGGGTTTTATCGAATAAGTTTCATGTGGCTACTTGTTTACACGTATAAATTGTTTATTATGTGCGCATTGTTTTTTAGTAGTTTTAAGCAAAGGGTAATTTTGAATAGAAAAATAATACGGACTAAACAATGGCGAAATTTGATTTGTTTTGGAAGAGTTAAGTTTTCAATAGTTTAATTGATTGGTGATTTTGGTACAAATGGTCTGAACGGCTCACCCACTAGAATGAACTATAAAAGGGTTAATAAAGAAGTGGGCACAGTCACACTGAAAGGATGTCTAAGGTTGTGCTTTTGCGCTTACCTGGTCCTCTGCCCCCTGTAAGTTCGAATGGAGCTACTTAGTAAGCCATAAAATGTACAAACTCATCTTAAGGGCGAATTAGTTTTAATTCCATGCGCCACTTCGGTGGCAATTACCCGAAACACTAAGTGTTTACACTTATGTAAAAGTACGGTATAATGGACGATAATTAACACTAAATTCCTTGATTGGTGAACCCAATACCTCAATCAAAACTTTGATAATTTGATCTTTATGAATTGGTAATAAAAAGTTTTTTATTAAAATTATGCTACAAGATGAATGCATGACATCTTTGTACATATTTGATTTGACAACATAAAATCAAAACTAGTACCCTTTTAAATTAAGTTATATGCCATCTAATTAAAAGGAACACTTGAAGTTGCAATTTACGTCATGACCGTACTTGGCTAGATTGTGATGGAGAGGTAAATCTCTATGTAAAGTCAGACCTTACATGGACATATTTGCAGTTCTTTAAGTTAGACACTTAATTAAGTTGAGTAGGAAGTGAGAACTGGACTCAATGGCATAAGATGGGATGAAACATGTTTATATTTGCAATAGCGTTGAAAAATATAAATCCCATAATGATCTAGGAGTTGGAAATTGTTTGCCAATTAATGTTCGACAGATTACCTTATTATATGCTTTCGTTACTAGCAGATCAACTGATGTAATGAACCTATGATAATTTGGATCCTAGTTTTTCGAGAAAATTATATGGTTATATGTTTATATTACCGTTGGGTGTATTTTATTTTCTTGAAAAGTTGTATTATCGAAAATACTAATACTTGAACTTTTTTCTGTAGAAATGGCTCAAAATAACGATAACACTAACATTGCACTAAGTTCTGCGTTCAAAAGCTTTTTTGATCGAGAAAAGTTGACTGGCTCTAAGAATTTCAATGATTGGCACCGCTCTTTGAGAATTGTCTATAGAGTTGCTGACCGGTTGAAATATCTTTATGAACCTTGCCCTGCTGAACCAACTGGTCCTACAACTACTCAAGCTGAAAAAGGATGCTTGGAAACTTGAGTATAAGCGTCATAATTATGTGGCTTGTCTTATGTTGGGAACGATGGAATCTGCTCTTCAAAAGCAGTTCAAACATTATTTCCCATATAATATGCTCAATGAACTTCGAACTATGTTTGAGAAACCAGCTGCCGTCGAGATTTATGACTTGACCGACGCATTACACAGCTGTAGGCAGGGAGAGGGTAAACCCGTAAGTGCTCATGTACTGGAAATGAAAGGTTACATGGACCAGCTAAAGGCACTTGGCAAAACTTATGAGGATGACATGGATGTGAATCTGATTAATAGGTCCCTTAACAAGGATTTTAATGGTTTTGTTAGAAACTTCAATATGCACTGCGTGGGGAAGACAGTTACTGACCTACACGCATTACTTATTGATTATGAAAAAGGGTTACCTCAAAAGGTTCCTACTGCCCAGGTACTTGCTATTCAGGGTGGAAGGATTAATAACCAAAACCGCAGCGTGCGAACAACAAAAAGGGGAAGGGCAAAGGGAAAGTTGACAAGGGTAAACAAGTTATGGCCTATCAACCACAACCCAAGAAGAACCCTACTCCTAGGAAGGAAAATCCTAAAAAGGATCAAGCATGCCACCACTGTAAGAGCGTTGGGCATTAGAAGAGAAACTGTGCTCTCTATCTTGATGAATTGCGGGCAAATAAGATGAAGTACGAAGGGTCCATGGGCGCCGGTTCTTCTGGTAATTTATTTGTCATTGAATTATTTACTCTAAATCATAAAAATTCCTGGGTATATGATACTGGATGTGGTATTCACATTTATAATACACTACAGGGGTTTAGAGTAGAAAGGAAGCTGGCCTATGGGGAGCAATATCTGCACGTGGGAAATGGCACACATGCAGCTCTTGAAGCCATAGGAACGTTTAGTTTAGTATTGCCTTCGGGCTTAGTAATGTTATTGAACAATTGTCATTACGCACCTTCTATAATTAGAAGTGTTGTTTCCTTTTCAGTTTTGTTGGATGATGGTTTTACTCATACTATTTCACGTAATGGAATTTCTGTTTCTTTAAATGGTGTATTTTATTTTAATGCGATTACTGTGAATGGTGTGTTTGAAATTGATGTGATTGGAAATGAATCTAACAAAGATAATAATTCGATGTTTAGCAGTAATAAGAGAATAAATTTAGACTTGAATTCTTCTTATCTTTGGCATTGTAGACTTGCTCATATAGGCAAAGCTCGCATGCATAAGCTGCAACGAGAAGGGCTTTTGCAAAATATCAATGATGAATCATTTGATAAATGTGAGTCATGCATATCTGGGAAGATGACGAAGAAACCTTTTCATAGCAACATGGAGAGGGCTTCTGATCTACTTGGTCTTATTCATACTGATGTGTGTGGACCACTTAGACATGTGTCAAAGAAAGATGCTAGCTACTTCTTAACCTTTACTGATGATTTCAGCCGTTATGGTTTTGTTTATTTACTTAAGCATAAACATGAGGTGTTTGAAACATTTAAGGTTTTCAAAGCGGAAGTAGAACTGCAATTGGGAAAGAAGATTAAAGCTCTTCGATCCGATAGAGGAGGCGAGTATCTAAGCCAAGAGTTTAAAGATTACTTAGCTGAGAATGGAATTGTCCAGAATCTCACTTCTCCATATACTCCACAACAAAATGGTGTATTTGAGAGAAGAAATCATACATTGTTGGACATGATACGATCTATGTTTAATCTTACCAGTCTGCCTTTATCCTTTTGGGATTATGCTTTAGAATCTGCTGTTCGCATTCTAAATATGGTTCCCACAAAGAAGGTTGATGAGACACCATATGAAATATGGCATGGTAAAGCTCCTAACCTGTCTTATTTAAAGGTCTGGGGTTGCGAGGCGTATGTTAGACGTGACTCAGCAGATAAACTCCAACAAAGATCTGTAAAGTGTATCTTCGTAGGATACCCTAAGGAAACTATGGGTTACTACTTCTACTATCCAACTGAAAATAAAGTAATTGTTGCTAGGTATGGAGATTTTCTTGAAAGAGATCTCGTATCTCAAGAATTCAGTGGGAGAGTTTATGATCTGAAAGATGATCAAGAAGATGCATTACCTTCTGAAAACACCAACGTACTTCCGGTAGAACCTGATAGTCTGGGTCCTCCACCAGAAGTTGAAGTGATTCCCGTTCGTAGATCTGTAAGGACTACGCATGCACCTGAACGTCTATGTCTTAACGTAGAGGTTGAGGAAACTATGTTAGGAGATCTTGGAGAGCCTATTAGTTATAAAGCTGCCATGGCAAGTCCTGATAAGGACAAATGGCAGGTTGCAGTGAATGGGGAAATGCAATCCATGAGAGAAAATGAAGTCTGGGAAGAGGTCGATTTACCTCCAAACGCCAAGGTGGTTGGAAGTAAATGACTCTATAAAATTAAGACTGACATGGATGACAATATACACGTCTATAAAGCTCGTCTAGTTGCGTAAGGTTTTACTCAAACTTATGGCATAGATTACGAGGAGACCTTTTTTCCTATAGCGGACATTAGAGCTATTAGAATTCTCATAGCTATAGCAGCATACTATGACTATGAGATATGGCAAATGGATGTCAAAACCGCCTTCTTGAATGGTCGCTTAGATGAAGACATCTATATGAAGCAACCTGAGGGGTTCGTGAATCCACAATTTCCAAACCGTGTATGCAAACTTCAAAGGTCCATTTATGTATTGAAGCAAGCATCAAGACAATGGAATAAAAGATTTGATGAAGAAATCAAAAGGTATGGATTTATTCAAAATCTTGATGAGCCATGTGTATATCACAAAGTTAGTGGGAGTGATGTAATTTTCCTAATTCTTTATGTCGATGACATATTAATTATGGGAAAAGACATTCCAAGTTTGCAAAGTGTTAAGGCATATCTTGGAAGTGTTTTTCCATGAAGGATTTAGGAGAAGCTGCATACATTCTGGGAATCAAGATCTACCGAGATAGGTCAAAGCGGTTAATTGGTTTAAGTCAAAGCGCTTACATTGATAAAATATTGAAGAGATTCAATATGCAAAATTCCAAGAAAGGATATTTGCCGATGGAAGTAAAGCATGGCTTATGTAGCGATATGTGTGCTTCAACACCTGCTGAGGTGGCACGCATGCGGAAAGTTCCTTATGCCTCGGCTGTAGGATCTATTATGTATGCTGTGAGATGCACAAGGCTAGATGTGGCGTTCGCTCAAAACATGACCAGTCGATATCAACAGAATCCGGGTGAACTTCACTCGATTGCTGTTAAACATATTCTAAAGTATCTTAGGAATACGAAAGATATGTTTTTAGTGTATGGTGGAAATCCAGACACAGAGCTTGGTGTTACAGGTTACTGTAATGCGTCCTGGCAGTGTGATAAAGATGATACGAAATCTCAGACGGGTTATGTCTTTGTCATCAATGGAGGAGCAGTTGACTGGAAGAGCAAGAAGCAGACTACGATTGCGATGTCTGCGACAGAAGCCAAATACATAGCTGCTTCGGAAGCTGCAATGGAGGCTGTTTGGATTAGGAAATTCATTTCAGGGCTTGGTGTTATGCCTTCAATTGAATCGCCTATTGATATGTATTGTGACAATTCTGTTGCAATCATATTTGCCAATGAACTGGAGTCATGAAGGGCACCATACATTTTCTACGGAAGTATCACTATGTTCGGGAACAAATCCGTGAAGGTGAAATTAATCTATTGAAAGCTCACACAGATGATAACTTAGCTGATCCTTTCACTAAGGCTTTAGCTAAAGACAAGCTTATTGGACTTGGCAATGAAATTGGACTTCGTTTAGCTAATAGTTTCATGCATAACTGTGATTAGTATTTGGATAAAGGATATTGTAAAACATTTATTATTTTGATGAAATAAAGTTTGGATTATGTTTATTTTCATTTATAATATTGTTGTCCTGTATTTGCATGTTTAATCCGTGAGTAACTAAGTTATTCTAAATGTCCGTTGTCGATTAATAATATGGGAATATCATTAAATTAAGACAAACCTGAGAGATGTGGTAGAATATACTTGAAAGTATATTGATGAGAATGCATACCAATTTCAGATGATATTTAATGAATTGAATATAGGACTTATCCCAACTACATAATTTACTTTGTGGATATTGTTATAAGTAAATTATGAATAGTTATCCTCAGACTTGAGATACCAGATAAGTGTCATGAATGTAGTGCATTTCTGTGGAGCAACTTAACGCTATACGTAACTGGTAGTCATAAGGGTTGTTTTCAGAAATGTTACAAAGTTTGTGAGTTATTCTTGTAGTCAAGATAGAATTTGTTCCTTCAAATTTATTTGGAGTTTAATACTGTTGGGCCCCTCGTAGGGTTGACAAGATGTCTGTGCGGCCGCACCCAAATCTCCCCTAAATATGTTTAGATGATTCGGTAATCTTGGTAAATCACTTACAACGAGAAACAGAATAGTTTTATAAAGAATGACTTAATTCCATATCTTTATTTAACGTAGTATTAGAAACAAAAGGATAATAATAATGAGAAATCATTAAAAGGTTTTCCAGGAGCCTTACTCGAGTTGTACTAGAGGCATCGAAGTGTTGCTAGACGCTAACCGATGTGATCACTCTATTAAGATATATCCAAGTGGGGGAGCTGTTAGTGCTGTTAGTTTTATGGATATAAATTAGTAGACGTGAGTTATGATCGAACTTGAGACCACGGGATTGCACACTTTAAGTATGAGAATTAAAAGTTAATAATTAAATATAAACGTTATATTTATTTATTGATTAAACGAAATAACTAACGGACGTTAAGTAATTAATGTAATGGACTAACGGGCGTTAAATGTATTTGGAAAAGGACTAAATTGCAAAAGTTGGGAAGGTTCCGGAATCCCTTTGGGGTTGCATGAACCGATCGGCCACAAGGACCAAACCCAACCCAATTGCAACTTAAACTTGTTCACCAAGTTTGCTTGAGTATATATACAAAACCTAGGGTGTTTGTAAATTATCTCTTGTGCTCATTGCTAAACCTTAAAACAGTTTTGTGTGTGTTTTTGTTCTCCAAACCGATCGGCCACTCCTTAGGGTGTCGATCCACTCTTTTCCAATAAACCAAGTTATTTGTTTTATCAAAACTAGCATTACTTTAATTCGGTTTAGTACGTGTGCACAAGAAAGTGGTAATAACGTAACACATTATTGTTATTATTCTTGGATTGAATTACAAAACGGTAAGGGGTAATTCACATAATCCTAATTAAATCAAATTAGGGTTCTTCCATTGCTAGTTTGAGGATTTGATTCTTGTTCTGCTAGAATCAAGTAAGGTACGCATATTTTTATGTTAATTAATTATTCGTTAATAAATCCTATACGCTTCCGCATGTGTTCTTTGATGATTTGTGATTATTTATTTGATTGTCATGATATATAATTCCAACAGAAGAGTGGAGTGAGTGGAGCTAGTGCACTGGCTATGGCTATGGGAACTTTGTCTCTAATGTTAATAGGCTTGATGGTGTAATTAAACTAGTTCAATTCTCATTCGTGACACTTTTAGTTTTTGTTTCTTATTTCTACATGTTTTATTTAGACTTTTCCTTATAAGTGTACTGTGAATGTCTGAATGAGAGTATGCTTGCATTGCTGCTACCTCATTATTCTTTGTATTACATAGTTACGTGAATTTTAATCACGCTTCCCTGGTGTAAGACGAGTTTTAGTTCAACAACTTTTACGAACATACATACATGCATATGATCTTCACATAACCTTTCGGGTTTTGAGTATGGCCAAACTTGTAAAAACATGTCCATAAATTAAACGAGGAGATCCCAAATAATCAGAAAAACATATGAGATCTTCAAGATTATATGTCTCAAAACCAGCAACTAAAGCCCGAACATAGGCCATGGCTTGCTCTCTTTGAAGCACTACCTTTCAAGTTCCCAGGACACATTTCAAAAATTTATAAGCATTCTCTCCTTTATTTTCTCGTTTGGCTGAGTTTTCTTCCAAACCGATCGAAGGCTCTTGAAGCTCTTAATTTTGTCAGAGGGGTTTTGGTAGATCTAAAAAGGAGCCCTTTAAAAACAAGGAGAGTTGTTATTGATTTAAATGTGATCCGTGAAGTGAAGCCATCTTTTAATCCAATGCTTGAGGCTCTTTCTTTGAAATGTAAGGTGGAAACAAATGGAAAAGTTGAAATTTGCTTAGCAGATTAACCTGTGAGAGCCTCCCTTGCATTGCCGGCCTGTTGTGTTCCATGCCCTTGATGATGTTATTTATAACATTAAGCGTTGCGACGATTATAGTAAATCATCTCTTTCTTGGCCTCTGCTAAAGCTAAATAGAATATGTGGTGGGTCCGTTCTTGCGAGTGGTATATTTGGTGACTGTTAGAGAGCTTTGATAACAACTGACATACAAAACAGGTTTGCCAAGATATCTTAACTGTAAAACTTGATGGGGACTTTTTCATGGCATTGTCTTAACATATCTTAACAGTCAAGCTATTCGTCTATAATTGATGGAATAGGTTTTTGCGCTAAACGTAAAATAAGTGCCAAAACATGATACTGCATTGGAAAATTGTCATAATATTGTTCCGAGTGAGCGATTTTTAGTCATTTGTGTTAATATGCAGATACGTAATATATCCAACTCAAGTTACATCAGAAACATGCAGACAAAGTGTGTCATAGCTATAGAAATAATAAGAGTCCAGTGTGACTGCAAGATGTTGTATCATTGGAAACTGATTGTCGATTTGTCATGGCTAATCTTGACCAGAAGTTAAGGAGCAATTAGAATTAGGTGTACAGTTCCTAAGATAAGAACCAAGTTGACTTTGAAAGATAACCACCATATCTATAAAAGGAAAGTGAAATAAAATCATGTCATCATTTGACCTCAAATAAAATACCAATAAAAAGAAAAGAAAAGAAAAAACTTGCGATTACCCAAACACCTATATCATCCAAATAATAGTCTCCAGCCCTTTTTGGTCCACCTATCCTAACCTTTTCATTATCCTCTACAAATTTGGTGCACTATCTTGAACCATAGCTCGAGCCATGGTCTTGATATGGGCATATTTTTTTGTGATTTTAGGCATGGCGTGTGTGAATGGTCTAGGTGTGAATTGGGGTACTCAGACGTCAACACCTCTTGATCCTAAATATGTAATTCAGATGCTAAGAGACAATCAAATTAAGAAGGTGAAGCTTTTTGATTCAGACCATTGGACCGTTGGTCAGTTTGCTGGGACGGGCATTGAAGTCATGCTTGGTATTCCTAACCTTTATCTCAAAAAGTTCAGCAAGGATTATGATGCTGTTCAGGATTATGTCAAAGACAATGTTAGCGATCATTTGCGTGGTCATGAAGGTGTTGATATCAAGTAAGACAGACAAATACTTTTGTATTCATGCATGCACATGTGTCTATAATACAATACACGTATATAGCCGTTGATGAAAATCTATGATACAATACAGGCATATAGCCGTTGGAAACGAGCCATTCTTGAAATCATACAAAGGAGCCTTCGAGAAAACCATTTTCCCAGCCTTAAAAAACGTACAGAAAGCACTAAATGAAGCTGGGCTAGGAAACAAAATAAAAGCCACCATCCCCCAAAATGCCGATGTTTATGACTCCGGTACACAAGGTCCATCTGCAGGAAACTTCCGGGCAGAAATCAGAGACGTAATGGTCAAAATATCAAGATTTCTGGACGAAAACAACTGCCCTTTCATGGTTAACATCTATCCTTTCCTTAGTCTCTACGAAAACGAGGATTTCCCAATTGATTTTGCTTTCTTTGAAGGTGGGGGCCAAGGTGTTCAAGATGGAAATATTAAATACACAAACATGTTGGACGCCAACCTAGACACCCTCACATATTCGCTCAGGAAAGCCGGAGCTAAGAAAGTTAAAATCATCGTTGGAGAAATTGGGTGGCCTACAGACGGCCATAAACAAGCCAACACGAAATTGGCCCAAAAATTCTACAACGGATTACTAAAAAAATTAGCAACTAACAAAGGAACCCCACTCCACCCCGGGTACATTGAGGTTTATCTTTTCAGTTTAACCGATGAGAATACTAAAAGTATTGCACCGGGCTACTTTGAGCGTCACTGGGGGATTTTTAGGTACGACGGACAACCAAAGTTCCCTATTGATTTTTCGGGCCAAGGTAACGACAAGATGCCCGTGGGTGCAAAAAACGTGAAGTATATAAGTAACAAATGGTGTGTTTTGAACGAAGATATAAGGAATTTAAGTAGCGTAAATGCTCATTTGGATTTTGCTTGTAGAATGGGTGATTGCACGAGTCTTTCGTATGGATCAACATGCAATAAACTAAGTGCACGTATGAATGTATCGTACGCATTCAATAATTATTTTCAGATGAGCCAACAAAGTGTGGAGGCTTGTGATTTCCATGGCACAGCGAAGATCACAAACAAGAATTATTCGACACAAGAGTGTCTTTTTCCAGTAGAGTTGATGAGTGGTGCTTGTAAAAATATTGCCAGAATCAAATATTTAGTTGGTTTCTTAAGCTTGTTGGTGTTATTGTAATTAAGGGTTAAGTCTATTTAGGATGATTTAATCTTGTTTCAGGAAATAGCAGTAAATTTTGTAGATTTTAAAGTGTTAAATATAAAGTGTTAAATATAAAGTGTTGAATCATTACTATATATATAATTAGACATTGAATTCTACAGTGCTCGCAACAGGAAAGCAGCAGCTGCTCTGGCCCAGGTTCATCACTACAAATGATAGCACTTGATAGCGCTGGAACATTCTCGACACACAGAGTCAAATCAGATAATCAACACGGTATGCTAGGGTTCAATGTTTTCGGGTTTTTGGTTTGTGCTTCAAGATTATGTGATAGTTAACAATCGATTGTGAGGGGTTTTGGTGCCGGGATTCTTTTTAGTTGTTTCTACAATTTGTCAGCTTCAATTTGATGTTGTTGGTTATTTGGTCATGGCATGTTTAATGCTCTTATAGAATGAATATATGTTTCTATCTGTTGCTTCAATTTCAGGTATGCATTTTTTTTTTTAATTACTATTATTTATTTTTTTTAGTGAATTCAAAGGTGTTTGGGATAGGGGTTTCGTATTAATTTAGGGGTTTTTTGTGGAACGGTTCATGAGAAGCCGAAAAGTTGAAGTTCATAGTTTTTAAGATTGTCATTGCCATTATAGGTGTGGTCACACAAACGGCAACAAGCACCAGCATTTTACATATAAATAACAGCCTAGCAGGTCTGCACATTTGATTACTCGAGGTAATTTAATTATTTATTTTGAAACATTATTCAAGTTACATACCACCATCTACTAATTTTTTGTTTATTGTTATCACAAACGGCAACAGGCACAAGCACTTTGCATAAAAATAACAGCCTAGCAGGTCTGCGCATTTGATTACTGGTGGTAATTTGATTATTTATTTTGAAACATTATTTGAGTTACATAATACCATCTACTAATTTTTTGTTTATTGTTATCATTTTAGGCATGCCCAGATAAATAAGGCCAGGTCCCAGTACGTTAGATGAAAATAATAAGCCACGACATTCAATCACTCGAGGTGATTTGCTAAATTATTTCAAATTGCATTTTTACGAATTTCAGACTACCATAAGTAGAAACCAACGCACCAGTAATAAGAATATGCCATATACCCGTATCCATTGTAAATAATGACAAAAGACCATTATCGAATTCTTCTTACACCATTTACAACCCCTTCAACCCCTCCAACTGGTATCGTATCTTTGCTTTTATCTTTTATATATTTAAGTTATTTATCAAAAAAAAAAAAAATGGTTTAGATCAACCCTATGACAATAATACTACTGAACGTTGTTAGTATTTACGAATTATTGTCGATGACACCGTTGGAATAATGCCTCAATCACATGTCATATTGCAGGTAAATATCTCTGGATGAATAATGTAATCGTCAACAGTGAACCCGAAGAGGTCAAGGGAGATAAGGTATTGAAACATTAAATCCTTTTTCATCTATATAGCTTAATATATTAGAATACGATGACAAATATATGAATACAAATGTATTAGGATTGTTACTAATACAACCTACAATGTTGGTGAAGTTGATTCAAGTAATAGAAAAAGACTACACAACAGTTGTACCCTTTTTTTATCCACTCATCTTTTGGCATATCTATATATTTACCAGCTTTGATTTCTGCAGTTGCGGTTGCAGACGAAAGCAGGCGAGGGTTTACACACTGAGAAAAAGTCGATGTGTAAGAAGTACAATATCAGTGTTAGAGTTTAGTTTCTTAATACAAGTAATCTCTTGAGTATCAAACAAAAGTATTGCATTTAACCCTGATTTTTATATCTTACATTTACAGAAACTACTCGATCAGCTTCTTGATATTCAAAAATGAAATAGATGATGCCCAGGCAGAGGAACTACATAATTATAAGGCCGAGTAGCAATGGTAAAAATGCCAGAATTTCATTGTCATATTTAGGATACCATTTGACACTATATATGTCAATACACTGGCTATATTTTAATCAGCTCTTAAATGCTAAAGCTGAAGTTGATGAATTGAAAATGGAGTCATCCACTCTAGAAATCAAGAAGCACTATGTAAGCTCTTTATTTTTGGTATCCGAGAGTGCAGGTTAACGGTAAGCACGCGAAAATTTTAGTTTTTCGTTTTCTCCACTTTAGTTTTTAGTATAATTGGAAATTGATTCCTTTTCATAAATGTTCCATAGGTCCTGCCCTGATCTTCGAGGATAACCAGTCCATGCTTGCAGCATCTCTGAAGATCCCACCAGTTTTGAGGTTTGTATCAACATAATTATGCTACAGCTCCAAAAAGATGTTACCTCCCGCTTATGAAAACTTCGGCTTAATTTTGATGCTATTAGGCAATTGATAAATGGATAAATGGATCAAGGTTGCACTTCAGTGGCAACAAATCATTAGGTGGCTAAGGGGTGTTTGGAATAACTTACTTTTTTGGCTGCCATCGGGAAATTTGATAATTTTAACATATTTATTTGCTTTTATTATCACTAGTACGCACAGACATATTCTTAATGCTCTTTTTCTTTCTTTGCAAATATTTCGTTGACGATGCAAATATCTATAACTAATACCAGCAGACATTTTGGATGTGCAGCAACATGTAACATGGTATTCTAAATCGTATTCTTTTAGTTATTTTTCATTTCCAATGGAGAAAAGCCAAATGGGCCAAACATGTTATTTTGGTCAGGTACTTCCTCACAGAAGCCAGATGAAAAATCCACACCTATCAAGGCTACAGTCCACAGAAACCTCTTCAAAGACAAGAAGGAAGACACAGACCCACCAGATGTCAAGAAACAGAAGCACGAGTAGCAGGAAAACAATGCGATACCACCCAGGTAATCACCTTAAACTATGCTATATTTTGTGAATAGTAGAAAACAATGGTGGATCTGAAGTCTCTTGTATATGCACTTGACCATATGTGCATAGTAGAAAATAGTGCGTTACATACCGACATGTACAACACAAAACCTGCTCTTCACCGTATTTGCAGGAACTTAGGTAAGTGCCTTAAACGCTGCTGTATTTTGTAAAAAAACGTGCACCTGACAATATTTGCACGAACTTAGTTAACCAACTTAATGTTGGAACCTTGTTTAAGATCAAACAACCATCACTACTGATCATCCCTTGTTTTAGTTTTATGCAGACATTATAGTATACTTTTATTAAAGACAATTTAGTTCATTGTAAAGTTAAATATCTGTATTTAGGATATGGGTTGGGCGAAGCCCCAAACGACCCATGTTAGACAGTTATTATAGGTATTAGTTAAATGACAGTTATTTTGGCAGTTATTCACCAACCATTGTGACTGTTGAATTCATTGAACCACACACAATGATACCTGTTGGTGAAGTATAAATATCCCAAATCGTGTAAACACTTTTATTTATTCAATCAATTTATAAAGTTAGTTACTTTTAAATTTCCCTCCGTATGTATCCTATCTTATTTGCATACTTACTGCACTTTATTCTATCACTACACTGCATAACAATCATCACATAAATATGGCCTATCCTAATTCTAATCATGATCAAAATTGGACAAGGCACAAACCTGCCTTCAACCAATCTAAGAAGTGGCATCAGAGACTTGATTTAAGGAGGCCTATGAGAAGGTTCAATGAGTCTGGCTTGCTGAGACAGAAAAGGGAAAGAGAAGAGAAGAATCTGCATAAAGCAGATTACCCAAGATTGCAAAAACATGCTCAAAGAAAAACTTGAAGAAATCAAAACTGCCTCACATAGTAAACTCAGAACTTTTAGATGTTTTAAATGAAAGAAAGAAGGGGATATGATCAAAGATTTCCCCACAAGAAGGATGGAGGAAGAAGTTGGTCAACAGGATTTATCAAGCAACTATGCAGAAAACTCATCTGCACAGCACAAGTTCCAATGTACCACTGTAAGCATTAAGTTTCCAGAATTGATACACTTTGAAACAAAATACATGCTAAAAGGAACAGATCATGAAAACTGGGACAATATATGGTATATCAGTACTCATATAAACATGCATGTTTGTTCTAGAGTTAATCTTTTCTGTAAACTTAAGGAGAAATTCACAGTAGGGAAAATTGAAGAAGAAAATAAATTTCTTTTTACATATGGAATTGGTGAAGTTATTGTAAAAAATGGTAATGGAAGGTACTTGATCCCAGAGGTCCTTTACACCCCTGAGGTATCCCTAAACATCCTTTCTGCAGATCTCCTTGAGAAACAAGGAGTGCAAGTTCTCTATGAGAACAATACATGTACATTACAGTACATGTTCAAGGATCCCATTACACACACCTTCAATGAAGATGCACTCAAAATCAAACATAATGATTTTCTGGACAATCACTTCAAAGCTTTAGATGCATCCCAAGACCCACAGTCACATGATTGTGATAAAGTTGAAATCAAAGGAGTAACCTACTCTACCAAAGTCAACACCTTTACTTATTTCACAAACTTCATGAATCTGATTAGCATAGACAAATTGGTTGGACAACAATGGGAATATTTCAGGAGAAGGTTCATATCCACTCTCAAATGGTTCTATGAATTCTATCTTAATGGCCCCTTGCCAGGCCCTCTACCACCCCAAATCAATGGCAAGATTGTACACTTGATGGACCTTTATAAGGTTGTTGAGTGTTTGGGTGGTTACATACAAGTACACTTCTCACAAAAGTTTGGACAAGCTGCAGAGATCCTTGGTTTCTCCTACAATGATGGTGAAGCCCTCAAGCAATGATATAACAGGTACATAGATGTTCTTAAAGGATACCATAATACTATAAGAATGCAAAAGGTTGGACAGATTTCAGTATCAATCAAGGCCACAAACATTGTGGACAAAGGCAAGGCATCATACTGCCTTGGCAGTCAGGATCAGAAGGACAAACTGCATGCATATACAGGGTCCAAGAACTACATCAAACCTGCTCATTTTGGCTTAAAGCTTGAAGATGAGACTAAAGAAGGCACTGCCTATAGTCACAATCCAATTAGTCAAAGCAGTCTCTCAAACCAGCAAAGAATCAAGGATGAAAGGACCTCAAGAAATGATGACTTTGTCATCATTTGATTATGAAGACAGAAGATTCAAGGATGATGGTTTTTGATCTTAGAGAGGTGACTGTTGGAACCTTGTTTAAGATCAAACAACCATCACTACTGATCATCCCTTGTTTTAGTTTTATGCAGACATTATAGTATACTTTTATTAAAGACAATTTAGTTCATTGTAAAGTTAAATATCTGTATTTAGGATATGGGTTGGGCGAAGCCCCAAATGACCCATGTTAGACAGTTATTATAGGTATTAGTTAAATGACAGTTATTTTGGCAGTTATTCACCAACCATTGTGACTGTCGAATTCATTGAACCACACACAATGATACCTGTTGGTGAAGTATAAATATGCCAAATCGTGTAAACACTTTTATTTATTCAATCAATTTATAAAGTTAGTTACTTTTAAATTTCCCTCCGTATGTATCCTATCTTATTTGCATACTTACTGCAGTTTATTCTATCACTACACAACATAACAATCATCACATAAATATGGCCTATCCTAATTCTAATCATGATCAAAATTGGACAAGGCACAAACATGCCTTCAACCAATCTAAGACTTAAAGTCTATTATAGTTTGTGCACCGTACCGTACCAGGCAAAATGATCATCTTTTGACGATTAAAGGGCCATAGATTACAGATAGAGAAACCACACCAGAAGTAGTAGCTAAATACGTAATTGTAACAAGCGTAAAGCAAGAGGCAAGGATCACAAACACATCAATTTCGTCTTGGAACAGGTGTAACTAAAGAATCAGAGAATACGAGTTGCAATTTGCAGAGAAATATTGCGTTTCTACGTTCTACAGCTCTAGGTAAAATAGAATATTACTATTGTAGAGAATTTAATGAATTATAGATGTAATGATCACAGAAATGAAACAACGCCCCGCCGCAACGCGCCAGATCGGCGCCCACCTAGTTGATAATATATGGGGCTAAGGATAGGGCGGTTTTTGGCTAAAGCCAAACCCCGAACCAATGTTGGTGCAATGTATGTCCCATATTGGAAGGGAATAGAAAGAAAAATATCTATATATGCACAAGGTTTCTGACTAAAATTTGTAAGTAAGAATAATTTTGTGTCCATATGCAAACGCAACTATGTGTTAGCAGTATATTTCACATATGGATAGGATTGATGAGTGGGCCATTAGTTGTAAATTGATATTGTCTAGCTAGTCATTAAAGGGTAATTGCAATTTACCCAAAATAGAGGAATGATAGTCTCTATTTATGTTGTATCCTTTGTACGTAATATTCACAAATCAATATTACAATATTCATGACTTACATGGTTTCAGAGCAACACTCCTAAAAACCCTAACATCTTCACCAATCCGCTTCCTCCCATTCCACTCCTTTTGCTCCCTCTAATCTCCTTCATCTCCTATTTCTTTCTAACCCTAACATCTTCCTAACCTACGACATCTACTGCTCCCCTCACCACATCTCCCAAACTCTCCATCATGACTGTCATCGACCCTCCTCCACCACCTACCTTTCTCCTCTCCGATGAATTAATGGCAATCACCAACCTAAACAACATCATCCCGGTTCAACTAGACGTGGATGAGATGAATTACTCATCATGGGTGTATTTCTTCACCCATTTTTGTCGCGGAAATCTCCTATTCGATCACCTTGAAACCAAGAGTGGCCAAGACACACCGAGTACCTCTTCACCTCCGGATGCGGAATGGCTAAAAATCGACTCGATCCTTCTTTCTTGGATCTTTGTGACTATCTCCAAAACTCTTCAACAAAGGTTAGTTGTTGCAAACCCTAAAATGGCTCAAGAAGCATGGGAAACCCTAGCCGCCATTTTTTCGGACAACAAACGGACTCGCTCCATTGCTTTGAAAGCGGAGCTACATTCCTTGAAACTAGGTGATATGGGCATTGATGCCTATTTTTGAAAAATTGAATCAATTGCAACGATCTTAAATACACTTGGCTCACGTTTAGATGATGACGATGTCGTCACCTTTGCATTGGAAGGGTTACCCGCAAGGTACGATAATGTGGCCACCATCATTGCCCATCGGGATCCCTTTCCCGATCTCAAAACCGTTAGATCCATGCTTACCACGGAGGAGATGCGGTTAAAGGCTTGTGTTCAAGACCCGTTGTCCGATTCAACATCATCATCACCAATGGTGTTATTAGCCAACACCGGTTCCAACTCCCGACGATCATCTTCCTTCTCTGAAAAAGTCCACAAGCCTTGTTTAAATTGGAATAAAGGGTCGTGTAGGTTCAGTGCTTCATGTAAATTTCTACACAATGGTATACATGGGAGTGGCTCCCACCAGTCTCAAGCTTCCACCAATAATCTGTCACCCAATGATTTACAAACTTTACAATCACTTTTGGCTAAAATGGGATGCCATGCATCCAATGGCAACATTGTGGTACCTGGTCAAATTGTTCCCTCAAAAGCTACGACCCCTGTGGCATCATATAACAGTCCACCTGGCTTTGGACTATCATATGGACCCTCAACAGCTGTGAACCCTCCGTCCGTGAACCCTGTCGCTTTTTACACCGGTCCGCCTGGTTATGGACCTACAGGAGTCGCTCTGGTTCAGTTTGTGACAGGCCAGACTCCGGTTCACTTTGTGAACCCTCAGCAAGTTTAGTTCGCTCCAGCAGGTCAGAACTCGACGGTTCAACAGTTCGCTCCAGCGGTTCAACAGTTCGCTCCAGCAGGTCAGAACTCAGCAGTTCACCATTTCGCACTAGCAGGTCAGAATGGGCAGTCCACTCCAACGGCTCTTTTTGGACAATCCATTCCAGCAGTTCACTCTCAGTCCGGTATACTTGGACCTGCACCAGGTACCCTTGGGGTGACAGGTCAGTTTGCGCAGGGAGGATCTTTAGGGGCTGTCTCAGGTCACGAGACTATTCTGCCACATGCATTTGCCACTCCCACCCATCATGAACCCGCTCCTGGAAACTGGAATATGGATACAAGTGCGTCTTCTCATTTAAATGACTTGGTCAATAATCTTAGTGATGTTTTTAATTCAAGTATTTATTCATCTGTTGCAGTTGGTGACGGGCACACTATTCCCGTCACCAACTCTGGCCATAGCATTTTACCAACATCTTTTCGCCCCCTTCACCTAAATAATGTTCTTATCACCCCTCATATTGTTAAAAACTTAATTTCTGTGCGTCAGTTTGTATTTGAAAATTATTGGACTGTTGAATTTGATCCATTTGGTTTTTCTGTTAAGGACTTTCAAACCCGTCAAGTGTTGCTCCGCTGTGATAGCACTGGCGACCTCTACTCTGTCACCAAGCCTTCTCCCATTCCCCAAGCCTACCTCACAAGTCAGTATACGTGGCATCAACGTCTTGGTCATCCAGGAAGTGAAGTGCTGCGTAGTGTTATTTCTAATAATTCCATTTCATGTAATAAAGAGAAATCTCCCGTGCTCTGTCATGCTTGTCAGCTTGGCAAACACGTGCGACTTCCATTTGTTAGTTCATCTACTTTAGTTCAAGGTTGTTTTGATATTGTTCACTCGCATTTATGGACTTCCCCAATCCCGACCCTGTCTGGTTTCAAATATTAGGTTATATTTCCGGATCATTATTCTCAGTTTGTATGGGTTTATCCGTTGACTAACAAATCTGCCGTTTTGTCAAAATTTACATTATTTCGCACCTTTGTCAAAAATCAATTTAATCGTGATATCAAGTCTTTTCAGTGTGACCATGGTGGAAATTTGATAACCATGCTTTTCATAAATTATTTAACAACAATGGGATACACTTTCGTTTCTCCTGTCCCCGCACCTCCCAACAAAATGAAAAATCTGAACGCATGATTCGCACCATTAACAACATTATCCGCACCTTGCTTTTTCAAGCACACCTACCCCCAAACTACTGGGTTGAAGCCCTCAACATGGCCGTTTATCTATTAAATATTTTACCCTCTCGTGCAATTGACAATGAAATCCCCTTTACACGCATGTTTGGCACCCCACCTGACTACCATATCTTACGTGTTTTTGGGTGCCTTTTTTACCCTCACATTGATGCCGACCACAAACTCGGGCCACGTGCCACTCCATCCATATATTTGGGGCATGCCACTAATCATCGTGGCTACCGTTGCTTAGACCTAAACACTAACAAATTAATCATATCACGACATGTTACCTTTGATGAGTCAGTTTTTCCATTTGGCTCCACCACACCCACTGTAAAACCATCTTATGATTTCTTGGATGATTCCCCTAACCTCATTTCCAGCATCATAAAACTCACCCCAACACCAACTCCACCCTCACAATCATCTCTTCCTGAACCACCAACCTCACCTACCTCCTCATTTCACCCTTATTCGACTCTCCACCTTCTTCCACTGTGGCATCCCCAGACATACCTCCCTCCCCACAAATCACCAACCCTCCTATACAGCCCCTCGCCCCCGTTTCTATTTCCCAAACTCCCCCTATTGCTAATCCTACACCGACCACGACGTCAGTTCATCCCATGGTTACACGTTCTCGTGTCGGGACTACCCGTCCCAATCCTCGTTACGCTTGTCATGTGTCTTCGGTTTCTCCTTTACCCCGATCCTATAATGCTGCTTTCCATGACCCGAATTGGTTAAATGCTATGTATGATGAATTTAATGCTCTTATTAAAAACAACACTTGGATTCTTGTACCCCATCCTACAGACGCCAACATTGTTCGCTGTATGTGGTTATTTCGTCACAAGTACTTAGCGGATGGTACTCTCAGTCGCTACAAGGCTCGCCTTGTCGCGAATGGCAGCTCTCAGATAGAGGGGGTTGATGTTGATGAACAACCGGGCACTATACGCACAGTTCTCAATTTGGTTGCTTCCAGACATTGGCCGATTCACCAGCTTGATGTTAAGAATGCCTTTTTGCACGGGGATTTATCTGAGACTGTTTACATGCACCAGCCCCCTGGTTTTCGTGATACTGAGCATCCCGATTATGTATGTTTGTTACGCAGATCTTTGTATGGGTTGAAACAAGCTCCTCGGGCTTGGTTTCAGCGATTTGCGACCTTTGTTCTTGGGATTGGTTTTACACACAGTTGTTGTGACTCCTCCTTGTTTATCTATCATCAGGGGACTGATATTGCTTATCTTTTATTATATGTTGATGATATTGTACTGACAGCTTCTTCTGATAGCTTAATATAGCGTATTATTGCATCTTTACATACGGAGTTCTCTATGACAGATTTGGGATCACTTAATTATTTTCTGGGTATATCTGTTACACGTGACTCTTCCGGTATGTTTTTATCTCAACGCAAGTATGTTACAGAGATTCTTGAGCGTGCTCGCATGGTTGATTGTAATTCCAGTCGGATTCCGGTTGACACTGAGTCTAAACTGGGGGATGATGGTCCTTTGGTATCTGATCCCACATTATATCGGAGTCTTGCAGGTCCCTTCAGTATCTCACATTCACTCGCCCAGATATCTCTTATGCCGTACAGCAGGTGTGTCTTCATATGCATGATCCGAGAGAGCCCCATTTCTCTGCACTCAACCGGATTTTGCGCTACATTCGAGGTACTTTGGATTACGGGTTACAGTTGTACTCTTCTTCCACTACATCATTGGTTGCATATTCTGATGCTGATTGGGCTGGCTGCCCAACTACTCGGAGGTCCACTTCTGGCTATTGTGTATTTCTTGGCAACAATTTACTCTCATGGTTTGCTAAGCGCCAACCGACACTTTCTCGTTCTAGTGCAGAGGCGGAATATCATGGGGTTGCCAATGCAGTTGCTGAAACGTGTTGGTTGCGGAATCTTCTTCGAGAGCTACATACTCCGGTATCTTCTGCAACACTAGTCTACTGCGATAATGTTAGTTTCGTCTACATGTCCTCGAATCCGGTTCAGCATCAACAGACCAAGCATATTGAGATTTACATTCATTTTGTTCGGGATTTGGTGGCCACTGGTCAAGTCAGAGTCCTTCATGTACCTTGTCGCTATCAGTTTGCGGATATCTTCACTAAGGGATTGCCTTCAGCTTTGTTTGAAGATTTTCGCTCCAGTTTGAGTGTTCGGGGTCCTCCCGCTCAAACTGCGGGGGAGTGTTAGCAGTATATTTCACATATGGATAGGATTGATGAGTGGCCCATTAGTTGTAAATTGATATTGTCTAGCTAGTCATTAAAGGGTAATTGCAATTTACCCAAAATAGAGGAATGATAGTCTCTATTTATGTTGTATCCTTTGTACGTAATATTCACAAATCAATATACAATATTCATGACTTACACTATGGTCACGGGAGTTATTGTTATTGCCTTTTTATAGTGATGTGGTTTTTATTTCATTTTACTTACTTAATAATTTGTGTATTCTTATTTAAGTTTCGAATGCATTTTTATGTATTCCTCCAACCGTTCCATAATAATTGTTTTTGGATAAAAAAGGCACGTTTTAAAAAACACATAATTATTATTGTTTTATCGCTATTACTTTTTGCATAATAACAGTTTTACCATTAATTAGTTTATGAATATGTTCTCTAGAATGTGTAATAATAATGATTTCATAAAGGGTAATATAGTGTTTACGTATGATATGTAAATCGGTTTAAGAGATGGGATCTGAATTGTTTTGTTGTTTAGTTTCCTGTGTAAAATGGTAAGGACCCGATGAGATTAATGAAGATCAAGAAGTTCGGTTAACACTTAAACAAAAACCATATTTTATTTTTGCGAAGTAGTATTTGCCCAAGTGGTTGAAAACTTGTGAAGTTGTGTGTGCTGCCTTCTATTTATACTTTTATAGAGATGCGAGTAGGGTTTAGAGATAAACCCTTATGCGATGATCAATGGCTGCTAGGGTGCGAGGTGTTGATCATCCGAGGAGCAGACAAAGGGGACATGTGGACTGCCCTCCTTAGCTCCTATAAAGTGGCGCTTGTCGTGCGTCCTCACTACGTAGTGTCAGATGGTACATCTTAACCGTTAGTGACAGTTGGGGAGCAGTAGTACTATATGCTCAGAACAACCTAATGAGTTTCTCTGGGCCTTACGTGGTTGGGATTTAAGATGGGCTGCTATCAAGTGTTTATTGATGGGCTTTGCAATAGGCTTGATTTGAACGTGTATTTATTGGGTTTGGGCCACTAATATTAATATGTTATCAAGTCCCCCAGTCTAGTAGTAGATCATACACTAATGATATGATGCTGGACCCTTTTAGCCGAGTGTCCCCTAGTCCGTAATGCGCTACCAGGGTTCATTCTCAGGCATCTCGTTTCCAAGCTTGGTCTTGCGTTTTTGTTTTAAGTGATGATGACTAGATTTTTTTTACCTCGTTCACTGTTTTAAGTTGAATTGAGAAAGATGGGTGTTTAATGCTTGTATGGGGAAGTGTAGGAAAATCCCTTTTTTTGGGTTTATTCGCTATCTTTGGGATTTGACGCGTCTCTTTTCTCTTTTCGACTATAGACAGAGTCATCCTGACATTTCTTGAGTGGTGTGTTTGACTTGTCCTTTTGACTATACATGACATATGTGTTGACGTGAGTTGTACTCGCGTCAACTTTTGGGTAAACTTTAGTAACTTTTTTGTATAATAACCCTAAATTATGCTAACTAATTTACTAATAAAACTAAATAACAAAGTTAATACACTTGATCTAATAATAGAAACGAAAAAAAATGTGTTTCTCAAAGAATACAATAGATGATGTATTAAGATTCATAGAGAACACGTAATTGATATAAATGTTTTTTTAACGGCAATATTTTATTAAAATCACTAGCAAGTAAACTAATACAATTGGAGTTTTGTAACCAAGAAACCCAATTAATTTTACACTTAGAACGACTAGAACACCACATGTACGTAATTGATATACATGTATCATCTATAATTCCTTAGTATATGTTTTACCTCTTTCTATGTACATTATTTTTTGAATGAGTATAGCCAAGTATAAAATTTTGTAATCTTGATTCATGAAATTGGTCGAAGAAATTTTGTTATTCGAGATATAGTCAAGATCATAAATTATTTAATGAGCTCAAGTAAATTATGAATTGTTTGAGTCGTCAAACAAAATCAGTTATGCGTATGTGTAATTAGGGAGAATTTCATCTATATTCTTACAAAATCTTCAAATTACATAAATATCCTTTCACAACTTAAAAATTCACAAATATATCCAAATATATAATTTAATATTACTAAATATCTTAAATAGCTTATATTATTTTGTATATATTGATTAACATATTAAAGTACAATTATACCCTTTGAATCTTAATCAAAGAAATAAATGTCTTTTCATTTTTCTGGTCTTCTACTTCCATCGCATGTTCAATTGCGCCAGCCTCCTTCTCATGACTCAATCATGAAACACGTTTAATTGCAATTTGTTTCACTCTCTTTTATTTGGGTTTTATTATAATTGAGTTGAAAATTGAAAAATACAAATTAAAAAAAAAAGACAATCGTATATCTTGATTTACTTCTTACAATAAACACCATTATTTTAAAGTTTGTTTCTTCTTCAATTTGAAATCATTATTTGAAGTTTATTGTACAAGAGAAAGAATAAATGCAGTGGTCTTGTATTAGTATTCTTATGAATCGAATTGATTTTCTTTGAGTGTCCTTGAGTGTGGCATGAACCACAATGTACATTGAATGACGTGCTCCATTGCTATGACTTAGGAATAATGTTTTCAACATTTGAAGGAGTGTCAGAATAGGTAACGGTAGTTTTGGAATAACCTCACCAGTGCCACCAATGTTTATAGCGGAGATACGTTGACAAAAGTCGAATACTCGAATTCATTGGTAGCCACATTGCCATAAAAATGCATGGATGTAACCACAATAAACAAGATGAACACCACCTTATGCAAATTAGAGGTTCTCAATTTTGGACCAAAGCATAAAAGGCAAATCAAACTATCCTCTCCTTGTCATGCTTATTATGTGGAAATTGTGATAAGAGGATTGGAGTTTTCAGATACATATCCGCATGTATCCCACATCGGAATATTAAAGAAATAAAGGTGTGTATATATACAAAATGTTTCGGCATAGGAACAAAGTGGAAAGTTCTCTACATGGTATTCAGACCATGTAATGTACTTCCTAATCTTTTTATTCGTAATAGTAACAATATTTTATTTCTTTTGAGTTTTTCAAACATTTTATTAGTGACGTGTTTTCTAGCGTTCATATCCAAACTATTTGATTTATAGGTCTTTGCTCATACATTATAGCGACTTTAGGAAGAGAGTTTTTAATTATCCATTTGTTGCTCTTAGTATAGATAGTTTGTAACAGATACATAAGAATGTCACTTTAGTAGTTTGTCAAAATATGTAAAACCGTGTTTATTTTTTGGGTAAAAAAAAATAAACTTCATAACATGTCATATACATTTTAATTACCAAAATCACAAGCTATTTACAGATAGGAAGTTACGTCTTTCAACACACTTTAAGTGCAATCGGAAGGGGATTCAAAGAAATATGTGTATATATACAAAATGTTTCGGCATAGGAACAAAGTGGAAAGTTCTCTACATGGTATTCAGACCATGTAATGTACTTCCTAATCTTTTTATTCGTAATAGTAACAATATTTTATTTCTTTTGAGTTTTTCAAACATTTTATTAGTGACGTGTTTTCTAGCGTTCATATCCAAACTATTTGATTTATAGGTCTTTGCTCATACATTATAGCGACTTTAGGAAGAGAGTTTTTAATTATCCATTTGTTGCTCTTAGTATAGATAGTTTGTAACAGATACATAAGAATGTCACTTTAGTAGTTTGTCAAAATATGTAAAACCAGTTTCGTGTTTATTTTTTGGGTAAAAAAAAATAAACTTCATAACATGTCATATACATTTTAATTACCAAAATCACAAGCTATTTACAGATAGGAAGTTACGTCTTTCAACACACTTTAAGTGCAATCGGAAGGGGATTCAAAGAAATATGTGTATATATACAAAATGTTTCGGCATAGGAACAAAGTGGAAAGTTCTCTACATGGTATTCAGACCATGTAATGTACTTCCTAATCTTTTTATTCGTAATAGTAACAATATTTTATTTCTTTTGAGTTTTTCAAACATTTTATTAGTGACGTGTTTTCTAGCGTTCATATCCAAACTATTTGATTTATAGGTCTTTGCTCATACATTATAGCGACTTTAGGAAGAGAGTTTTTAATTATCCATTTGTTGCTCTTAGTATAGATAGTTTGTAACAGATACATAAGAATGTCACTTTAGTAGTTTGTCAAAATATGTAAAACCAGTTTCGTGTTTATTTTTTGGGTAAAAAAAAATAAACTTCATAACATGTCATATACATTTTAATTACCAAAATCACAAGCTATTTACAGATAGGAAGTTACGTCTTTCAACACACTTTAAGTGCAATCGGAAGGGGATTCAAAGAAATATGTGTATATATACACAAGGTTTCTATTTTTATGCACGTTGGTAAGGTGAATATTGGTTTCATATGCAACCAATATTTCCCTTTGCCTGTGTTTTGACGCAAGCAAATAATTATTTTTGTTTCGAATTGACACCAATCTTAGTAATTATTTTGTAACTTTTGTTTTGTGTGAAAATGAGTCATTCATAGTTAACAAAGGATTTTTTAGGCCTAATGGACTAAACGTGGCCAAATTTTGTAACAAGTGGGCTGCTTGATTTGGTCCGTCGAGTCCAAGCGAGTACGGTTAAAGTTAACATGTTTTATTAATTAAACATATACTATATGAGTTAACCCATTTATCTAAACAAGTCGGTAATTGGAAAAATGTTGTTGACATTGAATGACGTGCTCCATTACTATGAATCGGAAAAATGTTGTCGGTATACAAAGGAGTATTGGAATGGGTAATGGCCTAACGGGTTTGGAATAAGCTCACCACTGCCACCAATGTTTATAGCGGAGACGCATTGACAATTAACTTGCCCATTTTGAGTAATGACCGATCGTTTAGGCCTTAGTGTATTGTTGGCGAAAAAAAAAGAAAAAAAGAAACAAAATAAAAGGCCAATTCACTCATGGCCACATTGCCATTAACATGCATGGATATAACTTATAAGTAATAACCACCATAAAGAAGCTGAACAACACCTTATGCAAATCAGAGCTTCTCATTTTTGGACCTTACCAGAAAAAGCAAATCCAAGTATCCTCACCTTCTCATGCTTAGTATGTAAAAAGTGATAGGAGAGGATTGGAGTCTTTGGATAGATATATGTATCCCACATTGGAAGACAAATGAAAGAAAGGTGTGTATATATACAGACGTTTTGACAAGCAACTTTATTGTTAGAGGTCAATAGAGTGTTCTTAGTAATTTTTTATTGGTAATTGTGGCTTTGGCTTAAAGATGGTGAGAAATAACCATTTTGTCATGCTTTGGATGGTTTTACTATCATCTATGTACCAGGCAACCAACTAGCTTAGCTCAGTTGGCCACCTTAGAGTCTTTTGGGGCTCTTGAGGGAGGGAGGTCTTAAGTTCAAATCCTGCAAGGGGGTTGATTGAGGGATTTTCTTTCAAGGTAGTCCTTTAATGAAGTGGTTTGGGCCTGGTAACCCCAGGTTCGAATCTTGGAAAAGGCAAGGGTTTACCCTTATTAATTGTCGTGCCTTTTGGCGGATTAGTAGGGGGTGTTCCCCCTATCGGGTATTTGAAATAGGCATTTCCGCTTCGAGGGAGCTCTCTAGCGCGGACCCGGTTTAGACAACGTAGTCTAGACCTCCCGCTGTCAAACAGCGACACGAAGTACTTTATTGTTAGAGGTCAATAGAGTGTTCTTAGTAATTTTTTATTGGTAATTGTGGCTTTGGCTTAAAGATGGTGAGAAATACCATTTTGTCATGCTTTGGATGGTTTTACTATCATCTATGTACCAGGCAACCAACTAGCTTAGCTCAGTTGGCCACCTTAGAGTCTTTTGGGGCTCTTGAGGGAGGGAGGTCTTAAGTTCAAATCCTGCAAGGGGGTTGATTGAGGGATTTTCTTTCAAGGTAGTCCTTTAATGAAGTGTTCCGCTTCGAGGGAGCTCTCTAGCGCGGACCCGGTTTAGACAACGTAGTCTAGACCTCCCGCTGTCAAACAGCGACACGAAGTACTTTATTGTTAGAGGTCAATAGAGTGTTCTTAGTAATTTTTTATTGGTAATTGTGGCTTTGGCTTAAAGATGGTGAGAAATACCATTTTGTCATGCTTTGGATGGTTTTACTATCATCTATGTACCAGGCAACCAACTAGCTTAGCTCAGTTGGCCACCTTAGAGTCTTTTGGGGCTCTTGAGGGAGGGAGGTCTTAAGTTCAAATCCTGCAAGGGGGTTGATTGAGGGATTTTCTTTCAAGGTAGTCCTTTAATGAAGTGGTTTGGGCCTGGTAACCCCAGGTTCGAATCTTGGAAAAGGCAAGGGTTTACCCTTATTAATTGTCGTGCCTTTTGGCGGATTAGTAGGGGGTGTTCCCCCTATCGGGTATTTGAAATAGGCATTTCCGCTTCGAGGGAGCTCTCTAGCGCGGACCCGGTTTAGACAACGTAGTCTAGACCTCCCGCTGTCAAACAGCGACACGAAGCACTTTATAGAAATTCACCTTTAAAAAAAAATCTATGTACCAAGCGTGCTTGCAGCAACATATACAGTTGGTGGTAACACGACAAGTGGCGATCCTTATGCTAGTTGGAGTAGCGATCCTCTAGAAAGTATAATATATTACAAAGTCTAGAAAGCCATCCACAATGTGACATGTGTCCCACCTAATTTACACCCCGAACTTCAAACAGAATTTTTGTCAAAGGGTATTTTGGACATTTGACTCGTTTTTTTAGTTCCACCCCGAACTTCAAACACAAATAACTTTCAAACGACAAACTTTTACGAAAAACCGATTTCACCATAATTTTTAAAATTTAATCCTCTTTAATTTGATATGCATTTTGATATAAAAATCGGAACTTTTTTTTTTAAATTTCAAGTGGGTTATGATTTTCTTGAAATTTTCGGCATATTCGACCATACTTTTATCTAATTTAAAGGTTGATTTACGCAAAATTTAAAACACGAAAGTTGTAGATTTTAGTTCACTCTTTACACAAGTTTTTGAATCACTCAAATCCGATATGAAATAAGTGAGATATCGCACGTTAAAAATGGCGTTTTAGTCATATTTGTTGCACACTATGTGTTTGATAAAATGTCTAGCTTAGATTTTTAGTGTTAAAATTGCGTTAAATGCTCTAAATTTTGTACCACAACGCATCATTAATCATTTTATTAATGTAAGATTCAAAAAGTGATTTTTTTAGTACTTAATTTAAAATAAAAATGCACGTTTTGTTCATCAGTTAATCTTGGTTCATCAATCTGATGAACTGATGAATCAAATCAAAACTGATGAACCAAACCAAACTGATGAACCAAACCAAAACTGATGAACCAAATCAAACATAGTTCATCAGTTTATTTTGGTTCATCAATCATAGTTTCAGCTTAACATGTTGGTGTGTTGTTTTGTTCTGTTCATCAGGTTATTTTGGTTCATCAATCCCAGTTTCAGTTTTAGTTTGGTTCATCAGTTTTTGGTTCATCAGTTTATTTTGGTTCATCAAACTGATGAACTGATGAACCAAACCAAAACTGATTAACCAAATCAAACATAGTTCATCAGTTTAATTTGGTTCATCAATCATAGTTTCAGCTTAACATGTTGGTGTTTGTTTTGTTTTGTTCATCAGTTTATTTTGGTTCATCAATCACAGTTTCAGTTTTAGTTTGGTTCATCAGTTTTTGGTTTGGTTCATCAGTTTGGTTTGGTTCATGAATCATAGATTCAATTTTAGTTTGGTTCATCAGTTTTGGTTTTGGTTCATCAGTTTTTGGTTTGGTTCATCAGTTTTTGGTTTGGTTCATCAGTTTGGTTTAGTTCATCAATCATATTTTCAGTTTTGGTTTGGTTCATCAGTTATTGGTTTGGTTCATCAGTTTGGTTTAGTTCATCAATCATAGTTTCAGTTTTAGTTTGGTTCATCAGTTATTGGTTTGGTTCATCAGTTTAGTTAGGTTCATCAGTTTTGCTTTTATTCTCTTTTTTTAACAGTTTGATTTGGTTCATCAGTTCATCACTTTTCATCAGTTTTAATAGTTAAAAACATTAACTATTAAAAACATCACTTTTTGAATCTTACATTAATAAAATGATTAATGATGCGTTGTGGGACAGAAATTAGTGCATTTAGCTCAACTTTAACACTACAAATCTAAGCTAGACATTTCATCAAACACCTTGTATGCAACAAATATGAGTAAAACACCATCTTTAATGTGCGATATCTTACCCATATGACATCGAATTTGAGTGATTTGAATTTCTGGATAAAGAGTGAACAAAAATCTATAACTTTCATGCTTTAAGTTTTTCAAGATTCGACATTTATGAGCGTAAAAAATAGGGCCGAAAATGCCAAAAAAATCAAGAAAATCAAGAACCACTTGATATGTAAAAAAAAAAGTTCGAAATATTTATCAAGATTTATACCAAATTAAAGATAATCGAATTTTAAAAATTATGGTGAAATCGGTTTTTCGTGAAAGTTTGTCGTTTGAAAGTTATTTGTGTTTGAAATTTGGGGTGGAATATGAAAAACGGGTTAAATGACAAAAATACCCCTTTGACCGAAATTAATAAAAAAAAAAAAGGTGGTTGACTAGATTTCATCCGACGGTTGAGATTGCTTTTTATACTTTGCAAATTCACTTACTTTTTAATAGATCTGGTACCCTTCCCAACAGACTTTCGCCGTTGGTGATATTTTAGGTATATATTACTTAATCTTAGTACTTAATATCAAAGATTTTCTTAAATAAAAGGTTGTAGATATTGCATTTGTTCTCATGTTCCATCACAATGTTTGAAGTATTTCAAGTAATTTGTAGTTTAATACAAAGTGCATGCCCTCTTCCAAATTTTGTGGACACCTTATATAAAATTTGGTGCACACCCTACTTAAAAGTTGACTAAACTAATAAATTTCAGAATTTTTTGAAAATGCATACCCTATAACCGATGTTTGCATCCGCCACTGCTGGTAGCTGACAACTTCAAGCTCGTTAGGGGTTACTTTCCGCTCTCATATAAATCTGGACACATTGTTACATTAATGATATGTATCGCCATGTAAAAAAATTATATTCCTTGGGCAATATTTATATAATGCTACTTGTTCATAATTGATTACTTGCATAGTTTTCATTTTCTAGATTGGAAAACTAATGTCTTCACTTCTTGCAGTATTCAACTTTGTCAGTGGCAGTCACACGCTGGTGAACATTACAAAATCCTCATTCGACGAGTGCAACACAGGAAATCCTCTTTCGATTCGGGCCGGTAGTTTCACCATAGACACAGTCAGTTCACACTATTTTATTGCACAATACTTAAACCATTGTACTCTAAACTAAAAATTGTCTATCACTGCAAACGCCAACACCAACACTAGCACTGGCAACGCCCCTTCTTCTTCTCCGGGGTCTCCTCCTACTCCTTGTGCACCTTCTCGAACGGGGAGTGGAGCCAGTTCACTGGCTATGGCTATGGGAACTTTGTATCTTATGTTTGTAGGCTTGCTGAGTTGCTGGTTAATTTAAACTAGTTATCACTTGTCACACTTTCTTTTTCTCTTATTTCTCCATGTCTTGTTTAGATTTTTCTTTGATGTTTGTTCAGTTAAAAATAATAATAATAATAATAATATAATAATAATAATAATAATAATAATAATAATAATAATAATAATAATAATAATAATAATAATAATAATAATAATAATAATAATAATAATAATTCATGGAGTTTGTTTGCATTTTAGTTGTGTTATTTGAAAGGTTTATTCTCCTTTTTATTTCTTAAAACAATGCTGACCTTTTACTACCAAAAATAAAAAAATAAAAAAAATAGCCCATTGTTACAAGTGAGGATTACTTATGTGAAATTCTCTTTATATATCAAGGCGCCTTTGATACATGTGCTTCCAATGGTATCTTGACACGTTTTTAAGGCTCCAATCGTTTCTTTACACGTCGGTTTTATGGTCGGTGTTATTATGCCTGGTGTGGTATTTGTTTCATGTTATTGGGCTGCTAATGGGTTGGGTTTCCTGTTGTGATTTCTTGGGCCTTCCGAATGTTTGGTTGGTTCGTTTTAGCCCAGCCTTGCTTGCATATACTCATAGTGGTAACTATTCAGCTTCTCATTTCTCCTTTCTTCGTTCTGAAGCAACCGACCTTCTTGGTAGGTAGGGTTTTTCTGGATCTGGCAAAAGCTACATTGTTGTTTTACTTTCTTTTGTGCGGTTTTATTGTATATTTGTTGCTTGGACGTATTGGTTTAGTTAGTTGTTAGGCCAGGGTTTCATGATTTGGTCGTGTTTTATGTGGTAGTTATGGTTAGGGTCTTTGCATGTTGGTTTTACTGTGTTCTGTATCTCTTGGCTTTCGTTTTGTTTGCATTTTTCTGTGATTTTTGCTTTGGTTGCTTAGTTTTCAGAGTTGCATGTGAGGGTTTTGTATTTTGATCTTTATCAATTTGCTAACGTGTTTGCTTTTCTTTGTTATTGGTTTCCTAATGGTATGTGGTCATATAGTTTGCATATTTCTGCCTATCCTTTTTTCGTTACGTTGTTGTCAATTGTTTGTAATTTTCTCCTTGCGTCACGCATGCATAATCCACGAGAGAACTTCCCGTTTGTTTGTCGCCCTGAATCTATGATCGACAAGGGTGTTGGCTTACCCGGTCAGTGTGGTTTGGTTGGTGATGCGCCCGTAAGGTGCCAGGAAGGTTCTCTTCCTCTTTTGACACGTTCGTTGCCTGTTGGGGTATTCGATCCAGCGTTAGCTGTTGCGAGTGTTGGTCGTGACGATGTGTGTGTGTCGTTGTTAAAGCGGAGTGCCGCTGATGGCATTGATGTTGATGGCCTTCGTGTTGGGAAAAGACAATGTGTCTCAGATTTGGTAGATGACGGAACCAGTGCTCCTGCTGTGGTTCAGGTACGTTATTTTGTTTCTTATGTTATGTAGTTTTTGTCGTTGTTCTTTAAATGTTGTGTCGTTTGTGTTTACGTTTGCAGTGTGGTGGCTTAACGGGTGATGCCTTTGGGGTTGGTGTACGTCGAGCCGTTTCTGAAAATTCTTGGGAGGCTGGTGGTGTGCGCCAACCCATTGGTGCCCATGAGAGTCGGGCAAAGAGGTGTTCGCAAGAGGTTGGTGCGCGTAGCCTTCGTTCGTATGCCTATGTTCCTGTGGTTCCAAGTGGTGCGCGACTGCCTGGATGGTTGCCTGATGTGCCTGTTGCTGTTCATGCACATTTGTCGCAGACATCTAATCGGCCATTCTTTAATGATGGTGTGTAACTCAGCGGTTTGTTTTAATGTGTTTGTTTCCTGTTACGAGTGTCTCATGTTTTAGTTTTGCGTTGATATATTTTGTTATTTTATTTTGCTTCATGTAGCGGTGCCGAGCGGCCCCATCGTTTTGGATTTTCCTCCTGGCAACATTGCACCTGCTCCATTGGTTGGTGGTTCTTGCTCTCCTGTCTTGCGTTGCTTATCAGTAGCTATCCGCGTAGATGCATGATGAGTGTCTAAATACTCATCATTTTTGTACCAATTAAACTGCAAAAACATCTGAAAACACTCAAAAATGCATCAAAATGATTAAAATATCACAAATAAGTGTTTTATGTGTTTTAAATGCAAAAGTATCAAAATCTGGTGAAAAACGTATCAAATTTGCATAATTGGCAGTTTTAGTCCCCCAAGTTTCAAAAGTTGTCAAAAACAGTCCCTGGTAAAACCGAATAAAGAAAAATGTTATTCAAGGTCCCTGAATTATTCTAACTTGTCAAAAATGGTCCTTGAATAAATCTTTTGTTAAATGGCAGAAAAGGTCCCTGAACTTTCATAAAATGTCAAGTTTGGTCCCTGGAAAAATTGAAAATGTCAAAACTGGACCCTGTACTATTGGAACTTGTCAATATTGGTCCCTTGTAACAACTTTGGAAAATTACAGGATTGGTCCTTCAAGAATTGGATAATTACATTTTGGTCCTTGTTATATTAAACCAAACCTTGACCCTTTCCCACATTTAGACCCTTGCCTTATTCTTTTTTGACCCCATGTCATTCCCCTTTTTGAACCCCTAGTCAAAACAGTCAAAAGCTGCTTTACCCGCCCACTGTGTTTCTTCCTCACCACTTGACTGCTACACTCAGGCCTCTCACCCATCACCTCCCATCACCTTATCTCCTCAAAACTTCACCCACATCATCATTACACCTATCCACCCCCCCCCCCCTACCTGCAAATTCAGAGCCAGAAGTCAAAAGTAGATTTCCCGCCAAAATACATAAAATGGCCAAAACCCTCAAAACTCAACCATTGGTCAAATTAAGAGGTGGGATACTCTCAGAAGGACACGTGGAGCTTATTGGAGTATAAAAGAGAGAAGCAGAAGGAGAGGACAGGCAGTAGTTAGTTTTATTTTTTCACATGTATGTCGTTTTCAATGTTAATGTCTTAGTTTAGTTTAAAAACTTTAAATCTCTGCTCTTATGTACTAAACTTAAGGTATTTTATCAATATCATCTATTTTCAAGTTCTATTTCAATGTTTCATTTAAATTTCATGTTTACAATTCCACTGTTGCAAATTTAGTTTTAAACACCTATGTTTAAGATTCAAACAGCTTCTTTGTAAGCTTAAACAAGTTTACTTAAGCTTTATATAGCTTTTGATAAGCTTGTAGATCAATTTTCAAGAAATTTGGTCCATGGTCAACAATAGTCAACTGTACAAGCAAGATGGTATGGAAATGGTGTTTGGATGATGCAGTGATTGGTTTTGGGTAGGAATAGCTTCAATTAGTGTAGTTATAGTTTTGGTTGAGCCTGCAACACAGCTGGACTCATGTGAGTGATTATCCCATTTTCAATTTTAAAATCAGATTGCATATTTTGTTTGTACTGATATTTGTAGTTATAAACTGTTCAGACTTGTTTATATGGTTGTATTTAGGTCATGTAAGCTTAGTTTGATCATTGGTCTAAGTCAGTTTAATAGTTTAAGTATTTTAAGTTGTATATCAGTATTACAAGGTGTGTTTGGAATTAATGCTTGATCTGTCTTCAAGGCTTGTTCAGTGATTAACTTCTGTTAGTTCATGTTTGTTAAGCATATTCATGATCATATCTGTCTTCATTTTGTAGCTACAAACCACCAAAGTCAAAATCTCAACAAATCTGTCCTAAGTGCTTCACTGTTGGATTTTTACAAATCCAAAAACTTGTTTTGTGTCTCAAATTCATAGATTTAGCTTGCATAAAGTTCATTTCATCTTTTAACATCAATCTAAGTCTTTTAAATCAGGTTCTAAGTTCATAAAAGTCAAAACTCCAAAAATGTCAAAAAGTCAATTTGTGCAAAGTCAGTTTTTAGCCAACTGAGATGAATTTTCCTTGACTCATATTTGGGCCAAAATCAGTATAACTTGTGGCTTTTAAAACTTCCCTGGGTCTATTTTATTATTGTCAATTTAGTGGATTTTTGTTAAATTTTTATAAGCTTAAAAAGAGCTTGTCAAAATGAGACCAAGTGCCCTGTGCAGGGCATTGAGCCTGCACAGGGTTTATGCAGCTTTTGCAGAGCTTGTGCAGGGCTCATTTGAGCTCATCTAGGTCTGAGCTTTGGATATTAGATAGCCAACCAGGTCTAGTCTTATTCCCTATTTCTGTTTTCCAGTTTCCAGCTTATTTTAGTGCTTATTTCCTAGCTCAAAGTAGCCCCTCAGAATCTGTTTTATAGCTTATAAGCTTATGTCATCAAATCTTATCATCTTGTTATTTTGAGGTCTAAAGCAGTTGAGACTTGTTTCTTTTGAGTTCCTTTAGCATATTATAGCTCTTGTATTCAGTTGGTGGGTTTTGGTCTCCATTTGCTTATTTAAGTGCTTATTTCAATAAGCACTTGCACATCAGTTTCTATTTTCTCCACACAGCCCCATGTTTTTCCATTTTTCCTAGCTTCCTTATATTATTTTAGAGTTTTCCTGAAATTTTCAGATTTTTCCAAGTTGGTTTGCTATTTTTCTGTATTTAAATTAGTTTTTAAGCATTTTTAATTAGCTTTTAATACAAAAAATTAAGAAAAGGTTCAAGAAAATAATTTTTCATTTTTCTTAAGTTTAGATAAATATAAAAAGACAAAAAAATATTTTTCTAGATTTTTCTTAGTTAAATTTGTATTTTTAAATAATTTAATTAGTTTTTAATAGTATTTAATTCCTAGAAAATAGAAAAATATTCAGAAAAATACAAAAATAGTTTTAAAAATTCTCTTTTGATATTTTAGATTTTTCTAAGTCTTAATTTTATTTTTCTAGCTTTGTTTCATATTTTCTTGTATTTTAGGCTATTATTAATTAGTTAAAAATAGTTTTTAATTAATAATAATTAGATAATTAGTTATAAAAATAATTTTCTTTTTCTAATAATTTTCTTTTATCATTAGGTTTGTAAAAATGTCATTTTCATATTTTTAGGATTTATATTGTGTAAGTTTCACGTTTTCATTTGTACGTTACGTAGTTTTTTTTTCAGTTTTATAAAAACATAAAAACAAAAACATCATTTTAAATATAGTGATAGCGTTTATTTAATAGTTTTTATCTTTTTAATTTCCTTTAATTTGCATTTAAGCCCCTGTAGTTTATGGGCTTTCTCTTTAGGTATAAATCAATCACTATCCTTTCCCGTTCAAATCCTCTCAATGACTTTACGTTTGACTATTCTCGCACAGCTCGTTGGGACTTAACGACCTGGGGAAACACTATACTCTCCTGATCTTCATTGCATTCGTGCTTGAGCTGTTTTAAGTTTGTTACGGTCGGCCATTCACAAGTGGCAGACTTGAGTGATAAAACTTGACGGTTTTGCACGGATCAAATTTTGGCGCCGCTGCCGGGGAGCAGTGCTAATAGTCTTACGTTTAGCAGATTAGTGATTTGACATCACTCCTTGTTTATACCATCTATAGGTTTATATTTTCTTTTATAAAATCAAAAACCCAAAAAGATTTTCATTCTTTGTTTTTGCATCATGTTTTTCAAAAATACCAAAAATATTCCTCTTTACCCTCTTACCCTTTTTGATTCTTTATCCCTTTACCCTCTATCCATTTGATTCTAACTTCTTCTATTCTCATGGAATCTCTCGACTGCGACGAATTCTGGGACGAAGCTGAAAAGCTTCAAACTTTATCACAAATGTCTAGAATTCGTGTTGTTCGTGAAGATCCATTAATTCTGCGTAGGGAAATGGAACGAGAAACCGGGGTGACAAAGGACCAGGTACTTCCCTCTGATAATGGAAGTGCTAAATACGTCCAACCTACGGTTATCCAAAGATCTAATCCCTCAATTGCTCCTAAGCCGTCTAGAATTGATCCTGAACTTTCACGATTTACGGTTAAAAGCAAACATGCAGAATGCAGACCGGTGACCAGCAAGAATGACTTGCCTAATCTTCACGTTTCTCAAGAACCAGAACCGGAGACCATAACGGAAGTGGTGGAAATTGCTAGCTCTCAGAGCACACCACTTGTCCCACCTCCGGATTTTTCAAAATGTTCTTCGAGACTTGATAGTCATTCAGATCACCATGTTGGTTTTGTTGATTCTTTGAATAATCAGATTCCTTCTCATAATTCTCAAATAGAATCGTTTATTCCTTGTGTCGGTTGTGGTGAGCCTCTTTATGGTTCACCCTGTCGTTGGTGTACGTGTGTACAATGTGGTAATGATATTCGGAACGGGAGTTGTTTGTTTTGTGGTTCGAGGAATTCATGTGATTATGATCCTAATCAGAACTCATTTAACGACCCCTCAAACTTTTCCAATTACCCACCACAGCCCGACTCATCTTCATATAATCAACATAACTGCTGTGAATTTTATGGAGGTCCTCACCAAGGATTTGAGTGTCAATCCGGAAACACGTTTGTCTACGAACAGTTTTCTGGTAACACTCAGGACTTTGGAAATGACCAAATTCCATATTATTCACATGACCACCCACAACAATCATTTTGTTGTGAGAACTGTGGAGGTCCCCATTTCAGCTCTGATTGTCAAACAGGGAATCCATTTCCTTGTAACAATTATGACTATCCATATCACCATCAACCTCCACAGTGCCAAATGACTCAAACTCCTCAGCAAACCCAACAAGACACTTATCTAGAGCTTCTGGAGTTAGTGAAACGAAGTGAGGAGTTCAATAAAACAGCATTTCAAAATGCTCCCAGTATTTCTTGTGTATATTGTGGGGGTCCTCATGATGATTATCAATGTCAACCTTCCGGTTTTGACAAATCTCCACTCCCACAATGTCCCGTCATTCAAAATTCACATGAGAAATCCATGGAAGAATTGCTAGCTGAAGAGCAGGCTGCTAAAATAACATCCCAAATTGCCTTTGAAAAATCTGTTAGGGAATCAATTGCAAAAGAAAAAGCAGCCAGATCTAGCTCTCAGTTTCGTTTTATTCCTGATGACAGTGATGATGAGGATACACTTGATTCATCAAGTTCATCAGATGACATCCTAGCAGTTGAGATTCCATCTCAAACAACTGCTATCACACCCGAAGCTCCCACTCACTCTCTAAACATGGGGGACGAGCATCTTGACACTGTTCCTGAAAAGGAATCGGACGAATTCATAAAGTCTAGTGTTGAGAACCTTATCCCAATCCCGAGAGAGTCACAGGGAACTTCTGATCATGTGTGTGATTCTATTTCCCCTCTTGAGTGTTCAAAAGATCATTTTGAAACTTTCTCCGATGTTAGCGACGATTGTACTTCTCATGGAAACATCGAGTATGTTGAGGCATCACTCCCACAGTCTGATGCTGATCATCATCTTGAGGAGTTCACCAATGAACTCACTCACATCAATCCACTCTTTGATTTCGAAGCCGATCTGGGAGAGACTGAAAGTCTCATTGATAATGATCGTTCACTCACTTCTCACCCTAACAGTCCAATTGAGAATGTTAATCACTTTGTTCCTGAAACATTCAAAACTACTTTCACTAATCCTCTATTTGAATTCGACTCTGAATTCACTTTAATTTCTGAGAATCCACTCTTTGATACTCAGATTGAGGATAGTGATGAGTCTACAGTGGAACAAGAATTCACAGATTTACATCTTGTGATTGATTCTCTTCACGAGGAGTTCGCCAGTGAACTCACTCATATCATATCTCCGCCGGAGTATGATAACCCCCAAATTGATCATGACACACCCGAGATTTGTCTTGATCACATAAGCTTAAATGATGAGATTCATAATCCTGAAATTATGGATCCTCCTATGGATGAAGATGAGTTAGTCATGATGTTTACCATGATTTTCTATCTCTTCTTCACCTATCCCGTAGCTTCTCCTGTTCTTCACTCCTTCGGGAATGAAGACATTATCTTTGACCCAGGCATTTCCATGTACCATTTGTGAGCCGGGTCTGTCTGTATCTCATCGGTGTGGAACTTTCACGTACTTCAAATGTTTATCCAAACATCTTGAATGAAAGTCCGATGGAGATTGTCTCTTCCACTTACTTCCCCATGAACCAATTAATTCGGGGTCGAGTCAAGCTAGCGACTCGGTAATAAAAAACAGTAGTTAAACATGGGTTTTCACCCGTGTGTACCACTCTAGTGTGGGGGAGTTGCCCCACATGTTGTATATAGATCTAAAAAATGAATGAAAATTGTAAATATTAAAAAAGAGAATAATTGTTGTGTTTCCACACTTAGCTAGTAATGTTATCTTTTTACGTTCTAAGTTTCGACATTACAGCCGGTACTTTGAATATTAAGGACAATATTCATTTCTAAGTGTGGGGGGGAAATTCTGGCGAATTTGATCATAAAATGTACCCTTTTAGTCCCCTTTTCCCCCAAAATGGCCAAATTTTTAATTTTTTTTTAGTGGAAGTACTATGTACTAAACATAACAAATGGTAATCAGTCCACCATGTCTAACCCACATAAGGATTGGCTAATCCAGGAGCAAACGGCTCTTGGTAAAGATATTTCAAATCCGTTGACGACTTGCAATTTGCCCAAAATTGTATGGTATTCAGCTCACCATATCCTTAAAAGTAAAGAGTTGGCTAGCCCGCAAGTTTATGGCTTGTGGTAAAGGCAGTGGAAAAACCATAATTGGTAATCAGCTCACCAAAGATAATATTGATAATTTATCTAAGAGTTGGCTAGTCCAGAAGCAAACGGCTTCTAGTAAAGACAAATCAAATCCGTTGAAAGCTGATGATTTGCTCAAAATCATTTGGTTATCGGTGTACCAAGGTTCTTACTTGAACTGAAACATTTGGCTACTCCAGAAGTAATGGCTTTTGGTAAAGAGATGAAATCCATTAATTTTTCTCAAATCATTGCTAGGGACTAGCAATATCTTAGTGTGGGGGATTGATGAGTGTCTAAATACTCATTATTTTTGTACCAATTAAACTGCAAAAACATCTGAAAACACTCAGAAATGCATCAAAATGATAAAAATATCACAAATAAGTGTTTTATGTGTTTTAAATGCAAAAATATCAAAATCTGGTGAAAAACGTATCAAATTTGCATAATTGGCAGTTTTAGTCCCCCAAGTTTCAAAAGTTGTCAAAAACAGTCCCTGGTAAAACCAAATAAAGAAAAATGTTATTCAAGGTCCCTGAATTATTCTAACTTGTCAAAAATGGTCCTTGAATAAATCTTTTGTTAAATGGCAGAAAAGGTCCCTGAACTTTCATAAAATGTCAAGTTTGGTCCCTGGAAAAATTGAAAATGTCAAAACTGGACCCTGTACTATTGGAACTTGTCAATATTGGTCCCTTGTAACAACTTTGGAAAATTACAGGATTGGTCCTTCAAGAATTGGATAATTACATTTTGGTCCTTGTTATATTAAACCAAACCTTGACCCTTTCCCACATTTAGACCCCTGCCTTATTCTTTTTTGACCCCCTGTCATTCCCCTTTTTGAACCCCTAGTCAAAACAGTCAAAAGCTGCTTTACCCGCCCACTGTGTTTCTTCCTCACCACTTGACTGCTACACTCAGGCCTCTCACCCATCACCTCCCATCACCTTATCTCCTCAAAACTTCACCCACATCATCATTACACCTATCCACCCCCCCCCCTACCTGCAAATTCAGAGCCAGAAGTCAAAAGTAGATTTCCCGCCAAAATACATAAAATGGCCAAAACCCTCAAAACTCAACCATTGGTCAAATTAAGAGGTGGGATACTCTCAGAAGGACACGTGGAGCTTATTGGAGTATAAAAGAGAGAAGCAGAAGGAGAGGACAGGCAGTAGTTAGTTTTATTTTTTCACATGTATGTCGTTTTCAATGTTAATGTCTTAGTTTAGTTTAAAAACTTTAAATCTCTGCTCTTATGTACTAAACTTAAGGTATTTTATCAATATCATCTATTTTCAAGTTCTATTTCAATGTTTCATTTAAATTTCATGTTTACAATTCCACTGTTGCAAATTTAGTTTTAAACACCTATGTTTAAGATTCAAACAGCTTCTTTGTAAGCTTAAACAAGTTTACTTAAGCTTTATATAGCTTTTGATAAGCTTGTAGATCAATTTTCAAGAAATTTGGTCCATGGTCAACAATAGTCAACTGTACAAGCAAGATGGTATGGAAATGGTGTTTGGATGATGCAGTGATTGGTTTTGGGTAGGAATAGCTTCAATTAGTGTAGTTATAGTTTTGGTTGAGCCTGCAACACAGCTGGACTCATGTGAGTGATTATCCCATTTTCAATTTTCAAATCAGATTGCATATTTTGTTTGTACTGATATTTGTAGTTATAAACTGTTCAGACTTGTTTATATGGTTGTATTTAGGTCATGTAAGCTTAGTTTGATCATTGGTCTAAGTCAGTTTAATAGTTTAAGTATTTTAAGTTGTATATCAGTATTACAAGGTGTGTTTGGAATTAATGCTTGATCTGTCTTCAAGGCTTGTTCAGTGATTAACTTCTGTTAGTTCATGTTTGTTAAGCATATTCATGATCATATCTGTCTTCATTTTGTAGCTACAAACCACCAAAGTCAAAATCTCAACAAATCTGTCCTAAGTGCTTCACTGTTGGATTTTTACAAATCCAAAAACTTGTTTTGTGTCTCAAATTCATAGATTTAGCTTGCATAAAGTTCATTTCATTTTTTAACATCAATCTAAGTCTTTTAAATCAGGTTCTAAGTTCATAAAAGTCAAAACTCCAAAAATGTCAAAAAGTCAATTTGTGCAAAGTCAGTTTTTAGCCAACTGAGATGAATTTTCCTTGACTCATATTTGGGCCAAAATCAGTATAACTTGTGGCTTTTAAAACTTCCCTGGGTCTATTTTATTATTGTCAATTTAGTGGATTTTTGTTAAATTTTTATAAGCTTAAAAAGAGCTTGTCAAAATGAGACCAAGTGCCCTGTGCAGGGCATTGAGCCTGCACAGGGTTTATGCAGCTTTTGCAGAGCTTGTGCAGGGCTCATTTGAGCTCATCTAGGTCTGAGCTTTGGATATTAGATAGCCAACCAGGTCTAGTCTTATTCCCTATTTCTGTTTTCCAGTTTCCAGCTTATTTTAGTGCTTATTTCCTAGCTCAAAGTAGCCCCTCAGAATCTGTTTTATAGCTTATAAGCTTATGTCATCAAATCTTATCATCTTGTTATTTTGAGGTCTAAAGCAGTTGAGACTTGTTTCTTTTGAGTTCCTTTAGCATATTATAGCTCTTGTATTCAGTTGGTGGGTTTTGGTCTCCATTTGCTTATTTAAGTGCTTATTTCAATAAGCACTTGCACATCAGTTTCTATTTTCTCCACACAGCCCCATGTTTTTCCATTTTTCCTAGCTTCCTTATATTATTTTAGAGTTTTCCTGAAATTTTTAGATTTTTCCAAGTTGGTTTGCTATTTTTCTGTATTTAAATTAGTTTTTAAGCATTTTTAATTAGCTTTTAATACAAAAAATTAAGAAAAGGTTCAAGAAAATAATTTTTCATTTTTCTTAAGTTTAGATAAATATAAAAAGAAAAAAAATATTTTTCTAGATTTTTCTTAGTTAAATTTGTATTTTTAAATAATTTAATTAGTTTTTAATAGTATTTAATTCCTAGAAAATAGAAAAATATTCAGAAAAATACAAAAATAGTTTTAAAAATTCTCTTTTGATATTTTAGATTTTTCTAAGTCTTAATTTTATTTTTCTAGCTTTGTTTCATATTTTCTTGTATTTTAGGCTATTATTAATTAGTTAAAAATAGTTTTTAATTAATAATAATTAGATAATTAGTTATAAAAATAATTTTCTTTTTCTAATAATTTTCTTTTATCATTAGGTTTGTAAAAATGTCATTTTCATATTTTTAGGATTTATATTGTGTAAGTTTCACGTTTTCATTTGTACGTTACGTAGTTTTTTTTTCAGTTTTATAAAAACATAAAAATAAAAACATCATTTTAAATATAGTGATAGCGTTTATTTAATAGTTTTTATCTTTTTAATTTCCTTTAATTTGCATTTAAGCCCCTGTAGTTTATGGGCTTTCTCTTTAGGTATAAATCAATCACTATCCTTTCCCGTTCAAATCCTCTCGATCACTTTACGTTTGACTATTCTCGCATAGCTCGTTGGGACTTAACGACCTGGGGAAACACTATACTCTCCTGATCTTCATTGCATTTGTGCTTGAACTGTTTTAAGTTTGTTACGGTCGGCCATTCACAAGTGGCAGGCTTGAGTGATAAAACTTGACGGTTTTGCACGGATCAATGCACGGTGACCTGTGTCGTGTCCTGGTGCGTTTGTTGCGCATGGTAAACGTCCGTTCACAGGTATGTATGTTTTGTGTGTATGGCTATGTGGCTGTAGTCCCTAGGTACTTGGCATATTAGTTGTAGGGTGGCTAATAGTGGTATGTTCTCATCACGTATCCAGAAATGGGGAGCGCTTTTCAGCCTGCTTCTAAAAGACCAATTCGGTTCCCTGTCCCAATGTTCATGGTGTGCGTTTTAGCTCTTTAACGGGGGCAAAAAGTTTGTCTACGGAGGTTGTACGCCGTCCTGTTGTAGGTTCGTTTTTTTTTTTTTGGTTTTCCGTAGTTTAAGACAAATTCACTCCGTCTTTATTTGTAATTGGCTATGTGGTTTATGGGCTGTTTAATACCTAATGTCACTGGTTGTCAACAGGCGGTAATCTATGGGATGGAGTTGGTTTGCCTACGATTTCCCGACAAGTATTGTGTGTTGCGTCGGCCAATGTTCCCTCGGTACCTGTCCCTATACTGCCTGCGCCAGTTCAGTTTCCAGCCGCTGCCACTCAGTTCTTTGTAGGGCATCATGCGGGACGTGGTCTGTCTTATTGTAAGTTGCGTTGCATGTTTTCATGTGCCTCTTTGTTAGTGGTATCACAGTTTCCGTGTGTAAGTTCCGTGATATTTTGCCTCATGCATTCGTTGTCTGTTTCTACCAGGGCCAGGACCATATGCACATGATCATGAAGCAGGTGCGTCAAGTGGCCCGAGCAACAGCGCGAGAGGGCCTAGAGGTTTGTGGGTTAATTATGTTTAGTGTGTGTTGTTTCAAAGCCATAGGCATATGTTTTTACCATGCCTTATTAAGAGTGTGATGTATGTGGACTTGCAGGTCCGCCTACTGAATACAAGAGATTTAGGTCGTGTGACTGTGTTTGTCGGTATTTTCATGCTCGATTTTGGTATGAGGAAAGGCTTAGTACGTCTACACGCCGGTCTGGACCGTTGTACAATAAGTGTTGCAGAGGCGGTTCAGTTCGGCTTTTCGTCCCAAACGATTACCCCGAATATGTTAAAGCACTCTTCTCTTACATGCATTTCATGAACAATATATGGGCCTATAACCAAATGTTTTCCATGACATCGTTGGGCGCTAAGGTTGATGAATCCATTAATAATGGCCGGGGGCCGTATGTTTTCAAGGTTTCCGGCCAGATTTATCATTGTATTGGCCGGTTGTGTCCGAAAACAGGTAAGGACCCGCGGTTCTTGCAGCTTTACATATATGACACGGATAATAAGGTTGATTACAGGCTTAGCCACTTTCGCAGGGGGGATGGGGGAGGCCTAAGGAGGGACATTGTTGAGGGTCTTATACGTGTGCTAGATCAACACAACGCGTTGGTGCAGTTATTTAGGTCTGCGCGGGACAAGCTTCAGCAGGCTGATGTTCCTGCGCTCAAGGTAAGGCTGTATAATGTCGTTGGCGCACCACAGTACAAGCTGCCTACGGCCGACTGTATAGGAGCCATTGTCTTTGAGGACGGTCCGGAAAGCGAATTTGAGTTTGACATAATCATTGAGTCGCACTCAGGTGATGCTCAAAGGGTTAACAAACTGCATCCGTGTTACATGGCGTTCCATATGCCGGTGTTGTTCATTTACGGAGAACAGGGGTACCACACTGGGTTAAGATTGGTTGGAGAACAGTTTGGAGAGAATGATGATGACAAGCGAGTTACAATGCATCAGTACTATTCCTATATGATACACGACAGGGGGAACAAGTATGGCCTTGTCACGAGAGGTGGTCGCCTTTTCCAACAATATGTGGTAATGGCATACTGTTGCATGGAGCAGAGTAGGATGGACTATATTTGCACACACCAATCAGAAATCCGTGGGGAATTTTTGTCAGGGGTTTATGATGCTGTTGCTAGAGGTGATCGAGAGGGGTCAGATGTTGGGTCGAGGATCATACTTCCTGCATCTTTTACGGGTGGTCCGCGGTATATGTACAGCCACTACCTGGATGCGCTGACAATATGCAGGGTCCATGGGAATCCGTCGTTTTTTGTCACCTTCACATGCAATGTGAGATGGCCTGAGATTGAAGAATACATGCGCGCATTCCCGCACCTAACGGCGGCGGATCGGCCTGATGTGATTGACCGAGTGTTTGAGAGGAAGATACATGATTTTATCAAATATGTCAGGGATCGCCAACCATTTGGCCCCGTGATTGCAGGTATTGTGATTTACGCCGACAAACATATAGCTAAAATTGTGTCACCTTTGTACATAAACCTTTGTTTTTCTCCCACATGTGGTTTGTAATCTTTTTGCTAAATGTTGGTTGTGGTTTTAACCAAAGATCTTCTTGCTTGCAGTCTTATACACTGTCGAGTTCCAGAAAAGGGGTTTGCCGCACTATCACATTCTTTTGTGGAATAGGAGTGGTTCTGGGACAATGTCGCTAGAAGACATAGATAGATACGTGTCCGCAGAGTTACCTGATCGGTTGGTAGATCCCAGGGATTTAGAGTTGTGACAGAGTTCATGATTCATGGTCCTTGCGGGCCTGCATTTCCGGGTGCGCCGTGTATGCAGGCCAGAACATCGTGCAAGAAATCTTTCCCAAAAGACTATTGCCAACACACGTTCATAGACGACAAAGGGTATGTGCATTGCCGGCGTAGGGATAGGTACGTCGACAACAAAAGAAACAATGTGCAGTTGGATAATGGGGTATGTCGTCCCATACAACCGAGCATTATCTATGGCTTTCTATGCGCACATTAACGTGGAATGTTGTGGGTGGAGTATGCTTATAAAGTATTTGTTCAAGTACATATCCAAGGGCACGGATAAAATTGTTGCAAGGGTCACGCGGCCTCAAGATGCGTTAAGCCAACATGTTGGTCACCCGCCTCCTTCCACATCAGTTCCTGTTAGCCAGCCAGTAATTGTCGACGAGATAAAAAACTTTATGGATTCACGTTACATCGGGCCACATGAGGCGTGCTGGCGTATCCTCGGCTTTGACATACATAGTCGCGATCCAGCGGTGCAAATACTAACTGTCCACGCAGAGAATATGCAGCATGTTACATTCAGAAAACGTCAAAGGCTCCAGGCGGTTGTTGAAAACACTTGGGCACAACGGACAACTTTGACTGAATGGTTGACATTCAACAGGCTACACGGTATTGGTAGGCATCTTACATACCTGCAGTTTCCGTCCGCATTTGTGTGGTCAAAAAAGGATAAGCAATGGTGTAACAATTCGTATTTTCGGGTCACTATTCATTTTTACTATTCACTGTTACTATTCACTTTTTACTATTCACTCTCGAAATTTTTATTTCACATTCTCGTAAGGTAAATTATTTTAGTAATGACCTGAGAGTTTGACAAACGTTAGATCATTTTCGCAAAAGTTATTAAGAAAACATCGTCTTAAAGTTTCATTTTGGTCGGAACACCATTTCAACATCCCGCGCATAACGAAAACCGTCTCTGACAATTTTCCTCACATCAGATTAATTTTTAGATCACTCATGATTAATTTGAGAAATTTAAAGATTTATTTTTATGTTACCAAATAAACCCTGCGCTGAACGAAACTAAACTTACATTTTAAACAATTCTACTTACATCCAGGCTTAACGATTCCTGCACTGTGTTTCTAATATGTTTTTGAAACTTTTACATTTTTTGGAAAATTCAAACATATTTCCCTCCTCCTTTGACCATAAAGAAATTAACCTTGTACGTTCTACATTTTTCTTAAATCGCGTAACTTTTAGACTTCACGTATAACTGTTAAGTTATCCCACGTATGACGAAAACCAAATTTTGACATCTCATATCACTTTTAGACTAATTTTAGTCTACTCTAAATAAATTCACGGTCATTTCCCTGAAATTTCGTTCTTTTCTGATAAACTGCGAATTAGCGTTTTTGACCCGTATTTCCAGCTTTAGGCAGCGTTTTTGCAACCATTTTTGCAACCAATAAGACTTATCACTCATTTTATATTTTTAAATGGAGTATAATGATGAGTTTAATCATTCCTTCAAGTTTCGTATTTTTACGACACCCAGTTTTACGTTTCATGAATTAAATACTTACCGTTAGCGATTTTCAGAACCAAACTACACTCCGTTAAATCAAGATAATATCAAGAAATTCCAATATTATCCACCACCTCACCATATGAACGTGTATATACACATGTAGGGATGATATTTGATCATTTCCTAGATCATTACATGTGTAAACTTAACCATGGTTAGTTTTTAACCCAATATATAGTTAACTCCTAAAATTTCCCTATAAATACCAAGCTAAAACCTTCATATTTTCTTGCACCACCCCTTCTTATCATCTAAAGTCCTAAACCCTAAGGCATTTCTTACAGATCTTGCAAGAACATTCATGTGTTCTTGAAGAAAACTAGCGTTTGATCTTCGTTCTTGGAAGTTTTCAAGAAAAAGTCGTTATAATCTTCAAATATCTTCAAGTCTCCAAAAAGACGTCGTTATAATCTTCTTTTGTTCTTCGGGTTCTCAAGAAGGCGTTGTTATAATCTTCTAATAGCCGTGGGTTTTCGAAGATTGCAAATTCTACGTCGAAGCTCCGTTAATATTTTATTTTTCCATAATACTCAAGCATTCTATTTTAAGGTTATACGTAGAGACTTCCAGGCTTATCCATCGATTCCGTTATACGTTGTGATATCATTTTTAAGGTGAGTTTCATAGCCCCTACTTTTATACGTTTTGAAATACTTTTGGGGGAGATACATGCTCAACTATTTTCATTTACTTTCATAAGTACTTTAAACTTTAAGGATTACCGTGAGTCATAGCCCCTACTCTTTTAATGCTTGTTTTACAAACTCTTTGGGGGAGATACATGCTCAAACACTGGCTTTATACTTTTACAAATACACAAAACATTATACTTGATTGCATTATACTTGATTGCATTATACTTGATTGCCTTATACTTGATAAGTCGATGGTAAGTCTCCCAATATATACGGAGCAATCCCCTCGTTCACATGATAAGACGATGATAAGTCTCCCAACGTACACGGAGCAGTCCCCTCGTTCGACGATGATAAGTCTCCCAACATAAACGGAGCAGTCCAACTTGAAAGTCTCCCAATATAGACGGAGCAACACTAAGTGCAATAATGTGAAATATTATGTCTGTATGTGTGCTTAACTATAAAATGTACTATATTTTAGCAGTGGGTTGTAAACACACAGGTTGCAAGTTTTGTATGGGCGAAACTTGGAACTGAGTGGATTTACAATGTCTTTGTTGTGTGAACATTCTTTAAAGGCTTTTCGACTTATTCAAAACAAACTCTATGAACTCACCAACCATTGTGTTGACACTTTAGCATGTTTATCTCAGGTCAATAAGACTATAGCTGTTGCATGGAACATAGAATCGCACGACATATTTTGAAGACTTATGCTTTTGTCATTTACCATTCGAAACATTTTGTAAACATTATATATTATATTTTGGGACCTCATTGTTTGTAACTCTGATTTCATTATTCGAATGGTAACTTTTCAAAACGTCTCATTTAGAGGTCGTTTTCTATAACTTGTACTTTGTATTATGAAGTAGCACCCCAACGACACAATCTTCCGCTGCGATATTTTGGGGGTGTCACAGATTGGTATCAGAGCATTGGTTATAGAGAACTAGGTTGCATTTAAGAGCCTAGACTATAACTGCTTTATACATTAAGACTCTCCACTGTAATTGCCTTACACACACTTCGTGCGCATATGCTTCTTGTTAGTTGTTTGCTTAGATCCAAGTTGTTGGATGATATGACTTTAGTAATAATAAGGAAACCCCAGAATTTAATCGAGTCATTAAAAATATGGAGCTCAGTAATAACTAATTATTTAACTTGATCTTGTGACAGTTCTTGTTTGATGAGACATGAGATTTGAGTTAAATAATATTATTACTTAGCTTTAGGGATTTGATGACTTAGTTATCTTATTATCTGTCTCAGAAAGCGAGTTTTGTGTCGGGAAATCTTAAGTATGATGATTTATAATCTCCTTATTTGAATGAATTGGGACGCCTCTTTATTCAAATAAAGAAGTTATAAACCACCGAACCATAGGTTTATAACCCATTAATTACATAAATTTGGACGCTTCTTTATGTAAGTAATGAATTATAAATAAGTGGGCTTATTTGCATCCGATACGATTCCCTAACCACATTATGGGTGTATTACAACGTAACCCATACACTATTCTTGTTGAATAAGAGAGATCCCCACTGTTTTAGAGACCACACTTTTCTTAGACACACTATAAGTAGTTAACATCAATAGAACTTCGGGACGAAGTTCCTTTTAAGTGGTAGAGACTGTAACAATTCGTATTTTCGGGTCACTATTCATTTTTACTATTCATTGTTACTATTCACTTTTTACTATTCACTCTCGAAATTTTTATTTCACATTCTCGTAAGGTAAATTATTTTAGTAATGACCTGAGAGTTTGACAAACGTTAGATCATTTTCGCAAAAGTTATTAAGAAAACATCGTCTTAAAGTTTCATTTTGGTCGGAACACCATTTCAACATCCCGCGCATAACGAAAACCGTCTCTGACAATTTTCCTCACATCAGATTAATTTTTAGATCACTCATGATTAATTTGAGAAATTTAAAGATTTATTTTTATGTTACCAAATAAACCCTGCGCTGAACGAAACTAAACTTACGTTTTAAACAATTCTACTTACATCCAGGCTTAACGATTCCTGCACTGTGTTTCTAATATGTTTTTGAAACTTTTACATTTTTTGGAAAAGTCAAACATATTTCCCTCCTCCTTTGACCATAAAGAAATTAACCTTGTACGTTCTACATTTTTCTTAAATCGCGTAACTTTTAGACTTCACGTATAACTGTTAAGTTATCCCACGTATGACGAAAACCAAATTTTGACATCTCATATCACTTTTAGACTAATTTTAGTCTACTCTAAATAAATTCACGGTCATTTCCCTGAAATTTCGTTCTTTTCTGATAAACTGCGAATTAGCGTTTTTGACACGTATTTCCAGCTTTAGGCAGCGTTTTTGCAACCAATAAGACTTATCACTCATTTTATATTTTTAAATGGAGTATAATGATGAGTTTAATCATTCCTTCAAGTTTCGTATTTTTACGACGCCCAGTTTTACGTTTCATGAATTAAATACTTACCGTTAGCGATTTTCAGAACCAAACTACACTCCGTTAAATCAAGATAATATCAAGAAATTCCAATATTATCCACCACCTCACCATATGAACGTGTATATACACATGTATGGATGATATTTGATCATTTCCTAGATCATTACATGTGTAAACTTAACCATGGTTAGTTTTTAACCCAATATATAGTTAACTCCTAAAATTTCCCTATAAATACCAAGCTAAAACCTTCATATTTTCTTGCACCACCCCTTCTTATCATCTAAAGTCCTAAACCCTAAGGCATTTCTTACAGATCTTGCAAGAACATTCATGTGTTCTTGAAGAAAACTAGCGTTTGATCTTCGTTCTTGGAAGTTTTCAAGAAAAAGTCGTTATAATCTTCAAATATCTTCAAGTCTCCAAAAAGACGTCGTTATAATCTTCTTTTGTTCTTCGGGTTCTCAAGAAGGCGTTGTTATAATCTTCTAATAGCCGTGGGTTTTCGAAGACTGCAAATTCTACGTCGAAGCTCCGTTAATATTTTATTTTTCCATAATACTCAAGCATTCTATTTTAAGGTTATACGTAGAGACTTCCAGGCTTATCCATCGATTCCGTTATACGTTGTGATATCATTTTTAAGGTGAGTTTCATAGCCCCTACTTTTATACGTTTTGAAATACTTTTGGGGGAGATACATGCTCAACTATTTTCATTTACTTTCATAAGTACTTTAAACTTTAAGGATTACCGTGAGTCATAGCCCCTACTCTTTTAATGCTTGTTTTACAAACTCTTTGGGGGAGATACATGCTCAAACACTGGCTTTATACTTTTACAAATACACAAAACATTATACTTGATTGCATTATACTTGATTGCATTATACTTGATTGCCTTATACTTGATAAGTCGATGGTAAGTCTCCCAATATATACGGAGCAATCCCCTCGTTCACATGATAAGACGATGATAAGTCTCCCAACGTACACGGAGCAGTCCCCTCGTTCGACGATGATAAGTCTCCCAACATAAACGAAGCAGTCCAACTTGAAAGTCTCCCAATATAGACGGAGCAACACTAAGTGCAATAATGTGAAATATTATGTCTGTATGTGTGCTTAACTATAAAATGTACTATATTTTAGCAGTGGGTTGTAAACACACAGGTTGCAAGTTTTGTATGGGCGAAACTTGGAACTGAGTGGATTTACAATGTCTTTGTTGTGTGAACATTCTTTAAAGGCTTTTCGACTTATTCAAAACAAACTCTATGAACTCACCAACCATTGTGTTGACACTTTAGCATGTTTATTTCAGGTCAATAAGACTATAGCTGTTGCATGGAACATAGAGTCGCACGACATATTTTGAAGACTTATGCTTTTGTCATTTACCATTCGAAACATTTTGTAAACATTATATATTATATTTTGGGACCTCATTGTTTGTAACTCTGATTTCATTATTCGAATGGTAACTTTTCAAAACGTCTCATTTAGAGGTCGTTTTCTATAACTTGTACTTTGTATTATGAAGTAGCACCCCAACGACACAATCTTCTGCTGCGATATTTTGGGGGTGTCACAAATGGTTCCCAAGGAAAAACACGAACAAGCCTTCGATAGGTAGGTTGACCTATGTTCATCCAAGTTCTGGGGATCTCTTTTACCAGCGGCTGCTGTTATGCCATCAGCGTGGCTGCACCTCCTTTCCGGGTATCCGCACTGTCAATAACTACACCTATGCGACAAATAGGGTTGCGGCCGAAGCACTTGGTCTGCTAGAAGATGATGGTGAATGGTTTGTGGCAATGCAGGAAGCTGCAGGCTCCGGTTCTGCATCGGAAATGAGAGCGTTGTTCACGCAGATCTTGGTGTTTTGTGACGTCACGGATCCCATACGCTTATGGAATTCATTTTGGCAATATATGTCGGATGATATTCCCCGCATCTTGTCACGCATACACGGTGTTCAGTTTCTGCATATTGATGAGGAGCAGCTGCGAGGGGGTGTTTTGTATGAGCTTCATGCGGCATTGGCAAACCATGGTAAGACACTCCCGGACTATGGCATATCTGCACCTCTCGACGATTTGCTACATGTGTTGAGGAACCGAAGCATAATGGAAGAACGATGCTATAACCGGGCGCCAGCTTCAAACAGATATGGAACGGCTTATCCGCAACTGAATAATGCTCAGCAGCAAATATTTGATACTATCCTAGCCGCAATGACCAATGGAACGCAAGAGTTGGTATTTGTCTATGGCCATGGCGGTACAGGGAAGACATTTCTTTGGAAGACAATTATCACTGCCCTCAGGTCGGAAGGGAAGATAGTTCTCGCTGTAGCATCATCTGGTATTGCGTCTTTGCTTTTGCCATCAGGTCGTACCGCACACTCACGTTTCAAACTTCCGCTGAACTTAACAAACGAATCGGTATGCAGTTTCAGGAAAGGATCTCAGCTAGCAGAGTTGGTGAAAGAAACCGATTTGATTATTTGGGATGAGGCGCCTATGAATGACAGAAAGTGCCTCGAGGCACTTGACCGTACATTAAGGGACATTTTCGATGCTCCAGGAAAAGTATTCGGTGGGAGGAGTATAATGCTCGGGGGTGACTTTAGGCAAACATTACCGGTTAAGAAGAAGGGGACGAAAAATGACATTATCGGTTCATCGATATCTGAATCATATATGGGGCAACACTTTAAAAATTTTCCCCTCCGACAAAATATGCGGGTTCAGTCGGAACCCGGTACATTGGCTCAATGCCAGGAGTCGCAGGAATTTGCCGCTTGGTTGTTGGATGTAGGGAATGGGAATATTGGCGATCCTGACAATGATGATCCAGAGAACTCCTCATGGATTCACATACCAGATAAGTATTGTTTCCCCCCGAATGATGATGGAAAGCAACAACTAATAAACTTCATATACGATCATCAGACGCTTGAGCATCCGTGTGCCGAAGTTTTACACGACAAAGCAATAGTGTGCCCGAAGAATGAAACAGCGGATATCATCAACAAACAGGTTATGGATGCATTGGGTAGTGAAAGTAATTTTTACACCAGTGTTGATCAAGCAATACCATGTTCAAATGACGGGGGGGGGGGGGGCGACATAATTGCTATACCCGACGGAATACCTCAATTCACTTACGTTCTCAGGTTTGCCTGCACACAGTCTCGAATTAAAGATCGGTACGCCAATAATGCTTCTTTCGCAACCTAAATTTGGCTGGTGGTTTATGCAATGGCACAAGGATGATAGTTACTCAGTTGCTTTCAAGGGTGATAGAGGCAAAAATCATAACCGGGACACGAATAGGTCAAAAGGTGTTTATACCAAGGATTTTGCTAACAACAAACGATGAGAAGCTGCCGTTCATTTTCAAGAGAAAGCAGTTTCCGACAAAAGCATGTTACGCCATGACAATTAACAAGAGCCAGGGGCAGTCGTTGAATAAAATCGGAGTTTATCTACCCGAGCCAATATTTGGTCATGGCCAATTATACGTTGCTCTTTCTCGAGCAACGTCGCCCGCTGGGTTAAGACTGGTGGTTATGCCATCGCCTGGGAAACAGCCTAACGTGACAAAAATATAGTTTATAAAGACTTTCTAAACAAAATTATCGTGCCACAGGTTACAGGCGCCCTCTGGCTTCGTGTATCGCGATCTACTGCACAAATCATGCATGCATTATCATTACATATATCTTTTTCCTTGGTACCTGGGCTCTTTTATAATGATCGAGTGCATTTATGTTTAAAACCATGTCTCATAGATTTGCACAATTTGCATAACCATGTTTTATAGACTTGCACTTTTTGCATATACTTTTTTTTGGCCATGCTGCTTTTGCATTTTCCATCTGCAATATGATATCATTTTTGCGTGTCGTGCCTATGATTCCAACAACATACTATTCCATCTGACATGTTCTTGTAGCACCACATTGTCCTAGCATTGCATCCTATCTTATTTGTATTATTTATTGATTACCGAATGCTTCATGATCCTTTGCGGTTGCCCATAGTTAGTAAATGGCACTATGGACTATAGCAAAGCCTGTTGGTCACTATCAACAATGCGACGTGGCGTAGGCCCCTTAGCGTTCTATGGTTTACTCCCTTGACAGCTATGAATGTTACATTACTCTTAGGGGCATTGCCCTTCATGTTTGCCATGTCCCCGTGTCTCCCAATGCAATGGGTGCGCGCTCAGCGACCAGGCAGTATCCAGGTTACAGCCGTTATCCTTAACATATTGTCGATAGGTTGTGCTAAAACATATATAGCAAACCATAAACCATAAAAATTGGTACAACTCTGGGTATTCAAATATATGTACCAGTTTGTCGTCGCAAGGATATGCTATCACATGGTTTTGAACTTACATTATTGTTTGTCTGTGTCATTGGCAGAAAAATGGCAGATAAAGGTAAAGCCGCAGCAGATCAGGCTAGCAAAATGCATGAGGAAAAAACAGATGAATCACCAACGCCTATGACAGTGGACAAAGGTAAGGGTGTGGCCACCGCGGATCCAGCAGTGGAAACGGTTGCCAGAAAACTAGATGTGTCTGTGACGGCTGTCGAAGTTAACGAGAGCAAAAGTACGGCCACCGCAGGATCGCGAGCCGGAAAGGCTGAAGCAAAAAGAAGTGGTCCAGGACCGACTGCAGCAGTGCACGAAGGTGAGCTACAGGTGTTAGAATCAGCGGGCAATGACTTGATGAACTTGACACCTGCGGACCTGGATAGACCACTCGAAGTGAAGGTGTACCGAAAATGGGTCTCTAAAAACGTGCCAGACCCGAGTCCAACAGGACTGTGCTTCATACTCTTAGAAAAAAATGTAAGCCATAACTGTCCCTAGCCTTTCATATATGTTTCAGCCAGACATTGTCATTCATGCACGCTATTACTTCATCAGGAAACAGCTATTCAGGCGAATGTGCACCTTTGGGACATGAAACTTTTTGACAGTAAGCTTGAGCCAGGCCTTTGCTACAAGGTTGAGCGTTTCGGGTGTAAAAAAACATAGAATTGGCAACAGACGCTAAACAATCCAATGACATTGCTCTTTGGAAAATACACTAAGGTAACTCAGATAGAAGACCGCGGATTCCCAGAACATCATTTCAACTTTGTTGCTTACAATGAGTTAGCTAGGCGCGCAGACACAAGGGACTATACACTCACAGGTATGTTACCCATCACTACCCTGTTTAGATACAGTAAATAGTATAAATATTATGATCATATTACGCGAACAGATTACATAGGAGTGATCCGAGCTATTGGGCCGATCAAGGAGTTTGGAGATCCAACGACAAACAGGATTTTGCGCAGAAACATTGACATACAGAACCTGAAGTAAGTGCCGCTGATCATGAAAACATCACATGTAAAAAATTGTGTAGCCTATGTCTAACAGTAATTATACAGTGGGAACGTTATGATGTTGACACTCTGGAATGACATGGCAACCCGCTTCCCAACCCACACGCTCACTCGCACGGAACAGCCGGTCATCATTGGTGTCAGCTCTTGCTGGGCAAAAAGATACTCAGGTACACATAACATTAGTTCTAACGTAAGCTAATACAACCAACGGTGCTACTACTAACATGAACACAAACCATATGGACAAACAGGAGGGCTACAACTTTCAGCAACACCAGCGACCCACTTTTACCTGAACCCGAATGTCGAAGAGACAGAGCGCATATGCCAGATGTACGTTTCTAACACATTTCATGCACGCTCATGAACATGGTATACTATATCTAACTAATCTCCATTAACACAGATACGACGAGATGGGTTTTATCGCGGAGCCACTACAGCTACCGGAGGCAGACACACGCCACATGAATGAACCGGTTGTTCGCTGTCTAACACCTGTCAACATATTAACGCAGGCAACACCAGAAAGTATAACTGTAAGAAACTTACCATTAGGACCAACCATAGGTTGTAGCAACGCAAAGTAACGCGAGTTTTTTTTTCTAATTGATCAGCAACAGTTCACAACTCAGGCAACTATTGCTAGGATTGATGAACAATCACCATGGTACTTCAATAGATGCAAAGTGTGCGGGAACAAGATTGCTGAATCGATGCCTCACAGGCATTGCCAACAGCCGGGTATGAGACCAGTCACAAACTACAGGTAACAAACGGCCTGCGCAGAACTTTACATACACATAGGATAACCAAAAAAAATATTGTACATTGTGCATACATATGACTTGCCCAGGTTACGATTGCCGAAATCCTAACCATGTTAATTGTTGCAACAGCTATTCGTTCAAGATAGTTATAGCTGACGAAAGTGGAAGCGTGATGGTCACCTGTTTTAGCCCTGAGGCTGATTCGCTGGTTGGCCAATAGGTGACAGACCTCCTAAGCTATATCCCGGAACCAAGCCCATTGGACCAGCCACCTATCATAGCCCAGCTGGTGAATACGACACACGTTTTCCGCGTGCATCTTGCTAAAGGTAGCCGGAGAGGTTACCCAAAATTCATCCTCGACGGAATTCAAAACCCTGAAGTACCAGCACCACCGGTAGCTCCCCTACAAGTGGGAGAAAGATCTCCATCAGCTACCGCGGAAAGCAGGGCACAGACCCCTATTGTCACCAACATTGGCCCGGGAATTATCACTCCACCTCCACAATCAGATGACCCGAAAGAGAAGGAAAGGGATGCAGTTGAGATTCAGTCAGCCACCGTTCGTAGACAACTGTTCCAAGACACTGGTGAAGAGTCCTCTTCTCACAGTGCCAAGAAGCCAAAGCTGGACTAGCCTCATCTCAATAAATATGAAGAAGTATTATCTATATTACTGTAACTAGAACGTATGTGTCAAATATCTAGGTAACTAACTGATGTTATCCCAAAGCGGTGAAAAAGACCGTTGTGTCGAATGCAGGAATACCTGCGTAGTTTTGTGTCACCCCCGTGTGGAATATGCGGGTTACGGCAAATATTAGGATATTAGCTCCGAATGGGTAAGATCAAACCACCATGTTGTACATATATGTAAAATGCAAGGCCACTTGCATAATTTTGTGCTATGTGAAATGCAAGGCCACTCGCATAATTTTGTGCTATGTGATAGAACAGCAATGGCAATATAAGTTGTAGTCGTCTACTCTTAGACGCAAGAATTTTTCTACATATAAACACTAATGAGAGAACACGACCATTTACCGGACACAAACAACACAGCCTGCTGGCACACACAGATTGTAACACCCAGTACAAAAAACATTCAACCATACACATCAACTGAGAAATAGAAGCACAGACAAAATTCGCAACACATGAGACCCACTAATTGCGTTGCATAACACACCAAACAACACAAGGAGTAACAAGTCTGGACATACCGTCCCAATACTACCAACACCGACAGACATAGCGCTACAAATGCTGTTTACACACACACAAAGTACACATAAATGCATTACACTAACAAACGCAGCTAGGCACAACAGTAACAAGGCCAATACAAATAACATGCACACATCTGGAAAGCGTCATCATAACGCCCGGATAGCGTTAATGTACCCTGCAGCCAGCCGCAGTACGGAATGTGCCTCTCGCACCATTGTTTGGAATCTCAACTGTTTTGCTCGCTCGCGTGCCTCAATGTCTCTCAGAAACACCAGCGAACGAACAACAATCGGACCGTTCCCTTCTTCAGGAACCTCCCGGATCAGATCTTCCAAGTACGAAATCCGGTGCCCAATGTCAAGACAGCGGGCACGCACCATGCTTTCAAATTCACGCGTAAGAATGACCTCTCTCTCAAAGAACAAGCACATTTGGTCTTGCAGAGAGTCACTATCACAGGCGAAACCCAGCTCTCCTAGACACTCAGACCGTGACATATTTATACTTTACACGATAGCCTAAAATTGAATGCCACACACTTACACAGACAAAGGAGCATATTTATATAAAAAAAATTGGCAAAAAGTACATTTCCTCATTCGTAGTGCACATTACTGTGTCCATACCTTTATTGACCACTACAAGCATGCAAAAGCCAATAGGCACACAACCAACTGCAAAGGCACCGAAAGCAACCAACAACAACAGTGGTGCCATCAGCTTTTCGCAAACAAAAGGGAATGCAAGAGTTATGCAGTAACAAAGACAAATAATCTCTGTGCCTTTTAACAATGTCCTACCCAAACAATTCTAACAAGTTAGGGAAAGAACATACTACAAAAAAAGCACAAACTGCATTGATAATATGATAACCATTCAAATAAATAACGCGATAACCACATCCTTTTTCAGCCTACCCACCATAAGACAACGCATAAAACATAACTCATAAAACAAAAGCAAAGGAAATACCATAATTTTCCATTCATAAAATATAATTACATACGGTTTAAGACAGCGGGCAGACTACGACCACCAAAATACAACTGTAACCAATAATAGGTTACGCCTACCCACTGACGGTACATGCATTAACTGCCCTAACACAACACGGACAAAGTTACCCAAACTACACAGCTAAAACCAGCCAAACATTACCACAAGCCTAAAATCATTATCCCTAAAACAAACTAACCATCCGAGACCGCTTCCTCCAACTCCATGAACACTATCTGCTTCTCCTTCTCCGCTATACCATCACGAATAGCGTCTATCAAAACATTAAGAGCAAGCATAATCTGTCGATCAACACGCTTGAGATCCACCAGCGCTTCCAAACCGGCAACAGCTTTTTCGTTCGAAGGACCAAAAGTACGAGTCTCTGCTGTGGTCTTTTCACGCTTAAGAAGTTTCCCAATCAGCTGGTTTCGCTCCGCCTCCATACGAGCCACAAAATTACGATCCTCACACACCTCACTGGTAAACAAAAACTTGTAGGCACTTGCAAGATCACGAGAGCCAGAGGCTGCCATGATTTCTTCCACATTGGGTTTACTCGCCATTTGGAATAGTGCTTTTGATGCACACACCTAACTACCTGGCAACTTAAACCCTCAGCACCATCTAAAAAAAAAGCTATGGGCTAATACATTAGGCCCATCATTATCACAAAATAAAGGTAAAAAATAGGCCCATCGTTATACAAATGACATATTACCCAACCAAGAACCACGGGAAAAACCGAGACTCAAAGCATCAAAACGAGGTATAATAAAACGTTTCGCCAACTACCCCGCCGCAACGCGGCGGGTTCATTGACTCGTTAACTAATTAAGTGACACATACATCTTACCAAGTAGGCTTTTTTTTCAGAAGACAATTTACGAGTACATCTTTCAGGTTAGCCAAAGAAAGCATAGAGTATGGTTAGTGCGCGTACATCCAGAGGCGGAGGTGATTGTTAGACAATGAAACCCGTAGGTTATAACTTTTATTGAGACACAATATATAGAGAGTCAACCCTAGAAACCCTAAACCCACAAACGGGCTTGGGCCTACTTATCATCTAATACTCCTCCGCAGTTCGAGCGGCGAAATCGCGAAAGCTCGAACTGTAGTAGTAAACTAATAAAGCAAAATAAAACAATAACCAAAATAAAACGGGGATAATTCAAAGTATCCCAAACAGTCGTCTCGAGAATAAGAACCCTAGATTCGACACCAACAAAAGTCGTCTCGGGAATAAGAACTCTAGATTCGACACCAACAAAAGTCGTCTCGGGAATTGATACCCTAGATTTGACACCAACGAAAGTCGTCTCGGGAATTGATACCCTGGATTCGACATAAAAAAAATAACAATTAAATAATTTTTTTTATTTGAAACCATATAGATCGGAACATACATAGCACCAATCCCAAAACCAGGCCTCTTAGCATACCCCAGGAAATAGTTGATGTCAATAATTGCATGAAGTATGTTGTGATGCATGAACAGATGACGTGAAGGGGATTTGCTTATGGGTTAGTGCTTGAAACTTTTGAATGATGTGGTAAACCAAAACGGAAGGACGACAAAGATTAGTTGGGTATGATGTAAAGTGACGGCTATTTTGTATAATTAGGGTTTGACGGGGTGGCCTAGGGGGGAGGCGGCTCAACATAGCCACCTAGGTCTGAGGATCAGACCCGCTCTCATACCATGTTAGACAATGAAACCCGTAGGTTATAACTTTTATTGAGACACAATATATAGAGAGTCAACCCTAGAAACCCTAAACCCACAAACGGGCTTGAGCTTATCCTTATCCTTTAACAGTGATGGGGTATCTAGCAGGTGCTAGGCCCCCCTCAACCATCCAATTAATATTAACTACAATATATCTCAAAACCCAACTTTGAAATGAATTGTATAGTCAACCCCTCATATCTTTTGGTCAACAAGTAATAAAGAAAACTACTGGTAAAAATAGACATAAATCAACCATGAGAAATTGAATGCTTTTTGATAATACTTCTTAAGTTTTGTTTCTTTTTACAATAGTAGTAGTCTTTGACACTTTGAGAGTAGATTAATAATTGTTTCTTTTTTGTCATTTTTTATCATTATTATTCTGTTTTATAAAAGCTTTATTAGAATTTAAATACTCATGTACATCTGAATGACTGAATGTATCAAAGTGGAAGCATATAAACAATTAACACTCAATCTCTTGGTTTGCAAAATCCTTTAACTTTAATAATAACTAGGCATAAAGTAGTTAAAATATGTAAACTTATAGACATAAATTATTCGATAATGGGTAAATTTGGTAAGTGATTACAGAAAATTTGAAAAATCTTGGAGAGTGATTTAAGTAGTAAAGAGTAAAGTTGCTCGTTAGTGTGTACGTGTTAAATTCATGTGTTAGTTTTGTTATTTATGTGACGTGTTGTTCTAAATTTTACGAGTTATAATGCTATGTTATTAGTCTTCGAATTCTACTTTTGTTATTTTACACTACGCCCGGCCGCCCTCAATATCAAATCATGGCTCCGCCCTTGCGTACATCTAAGTCAAAGTTTCGTCTTATCCGGAACATTAACACTGAAAACCTTATTTACGTCATTCACTTAGAAAGAAGCTAGCTAAGCCAATTGCTAAGAGTATGTCATGAACCACAATGTACATTGAATGACGTGCTCCATTACTCTGAATCGAAATAATGTTGTCGACATACGAAGGAGTGTTGGAATGGGTAATGGGTAAACGGTTAGTTTTGGAATAACCTCAACAATGCCACCAATGTTTATAGCAGAGAGGTATTGACAATAAGTTGGCCCATTTCGGGTAATTACCACTCGTGTAGAGTATAGTTGGCAAACAAATGTCAAATTCACTGATGGCCACATTGCCTTTAAAATGCATGGATATAACCACAATAAACAAGCTCAACAACACCTTATGCAAATCAAAGCTTCTCATTTTTGGACCTTAGCAGAAAAAGCAAATCCAAGTATCCTCACCTTGTCATGCTTAGTATGTGAAAATTGTGATCGGAGGATTGGAGTCTTTGGATAGATATCTGTATCCCACATCAGAAGACAAAAGAAAGAAAGGTGTATATATATACAGAAGGTTTCATGTGTAGAATGAAGTGTAAGTTATCAATAAAGTGTTCATTCACTTTATTGGAATATCGGACTTTTTGTATTGGTAATTGTGACTTTTTGGTATTTCATTCTACTTTGGCTTTTTCAATCATTTTATCGGTAACGTGTTTTCTAATGTTCATATCCAAACTATTTGACTTTGTAGGGCTTTGCTCATGCTTTATAGCGACTTTAGGAAGATAGTTTTTAATTTATTGCTCTTAGTATAGCTAGTTTCAAACAGACATAAAAACGTGACTTTATCAAAAAAATATGATGGTGAGAATTGAGAAATAACCATTTTGTCATGCTGTCGATGGCTGTACTTTCAGCTAGGTTAGTTGTACCAAGCATGTTTAATTTGCGGCAACCTACAGGTGATAACACCGGATGGGCGACTCCAACCAATTTACATATTTTTCAAAACTAGCTAAAGTTGTATAATTACACATTTAGTAACAAATAATGTTACTACAAATAATTCATGCTATATGTTCTTACTTGACTACTTGTTTAGTATTGTCGTCATACTTTCTAAAATTGGTTCTTTTACTTGTAATATTCAACTTTGTCAGTGGCAGTCACACGGTGCCAGTGGCTAACGTTACAAAATCCTCATTCGATGGGTGCAACACAAGAAGGCCTCTTTCAATACAGACCACGACCCTGCAAGTTTCACCATGGACAAAGCTGGTTCACATTATTTTATTTACACAATACTTAACCAAAAATTGTCTAATAACGCCAACAACAACACTTTGAAGACGAACCTTATCCATCACAAACACAATAAATTGAACAAAAATTGATGTTGTAGATTCTTTCATCCAACAAAGTCGACATTTGACTCTTCAGGTCAACGGGTCGTTTTTGGTCATCAAACAAATATACTTTACTAGAAAAGCATCATTTTGTGACTTATCTTCCATGGAAGTGTTGAAAAAGGATGAAACTGATAGTAAAATTGGTGACATGATTATATTCCTTGTAGGCAAAAGAAGCAGTCTTGTTTAAGTGTTCATCCAATTCATAAACAGCTACTTAGGAACAAAGAAAAACCAATATTTTCTAATTATTTAATTATAATTTCTTATGTGTCAGAGTAACCACTTTAAAAATGCACATTCAAATGTCACATATATGCTAAGTTTGCAAAGTTTAAAGGGTGTTTGGGATTGCTTATTCAGTGCAACTTACTTATATTTGTGTAAAACATTTTTTGTACTACTTATTAACTAGATAACATGTTGGTACTTGCATACTTTTTAAGCAGTTTAAATTGAGCAATCTCAAATATCAAGGGATAGAACATGAGGTATGAGAAAACGTATGTTACATTACTTACTTTGCGACCCTGTTTATGGGTCTTCGAATAGGCCTTAAGTAGACCCATAACAATGCTCATCCCCTTTACAGTAGAATATGAAGAAAGAAATAAGGGTCGAATGTAGACCGCTCATAGTAGTTCTATCTATAGAAAGGATCATGATTTTGAATTTTTAGAGTAGTAAATAGGCCCAATTTAGTTCTTTATTAAAATCAATAAAACCTGATGTGTAAATATTTCCTAACATCTCGATCATATATACTATGATTACCAAAATCACAGGTTAAATTTACTGGCATGGAATTATTTTTTACTAACATACTAGAGGTAGTAAAATATAATGTCGCAGTGCATTCTATGTCCCACATTAGATAGGAATAGAAAGAAATGTATCTACATATTCATAATGTTTCGAACATAATGTTGTTGGAAAGTTAATCCACAAATCTTTGTTAGTTATTTGTCAAGTTAGAAAGTCTATGTATTTATTATGTATTTTAGATTAGAAGTATGTAAACCCATTGTATATGGGCTGCAGGGCTGGGTCATTAGAATAAAACTAGGTATAAACCGTTTTATGGTTATAACGTTTAGTAGAATCACAACGTTTACTTTCATTGAATCGATGTGTCTCTTTGGTATGAAGGCAACGATTCTTTAGTATATATAGGAGTCAAAAGTCTGTAATCGAGTTAACCTCTTCAGTTGGTACAATCTATATCCCACATTGGAAAAAAAATACAAACAATTGTGTGTATATATAGAGAAGGTTTCAAAGCTTAACCATGGTATTGTGAATCTTGGTGTCATATGCAACCATTATTCACCCATGCCAACTTTTTTGACACAAGCAAATAATTAGAAGTGGCCAAACGGATTATACGATTCGTAAAACATGTAAAATGAATTGGTCTATAATATAATATCAAATTTCAATTTAACTCGTAGTCAATTTTTATTTAGATGCGTTTCTCATTTTTAAAATAAGTGAGGAAATAGAAAGAATAAAAGTGCATTCATCAGCCGTGAGACTCGGGTTTAGGTTGAAATTCAATTAATATAACTTTTCTGGTTCGCCCCAACATTCCCGACTTGTCCGACTATTGCTGAGCAGTTTTTGGATATCAAACGGATCTCGGCCAACGTAATTAAGAAAAATAGCCTATTCCTCGGTATCTCATATGGGTTTTATACTTATAGGAATTGCTTCTATAACTGATACAGGACTCAATGGAGCTATTTTTGACAAAATAAATTCCTCAAACGTAACACCTCGTTTATATTTAACCAATTTTTGACGAAATAATCACGTTGGTAAGATGAATCTTGGTGTCATATGCAACCAATATTCCCCATGCCTACGTTTTTGACAAAATATGTAAAATGAATTAGTCTATCGGGAAGAGATCCGGTAAGAAGAAAAACTAAAATGAGAAAATTAAGAAGAATTTATAGCCACACATTTCAAATAAGAGAGAGATTTTTAAGAGAATATGCATCTATTTTAATAGGTGCATCTAAAATGTGTGGTTGTGGTTTTTTCTTATCATTCTCATTTTAATTTTTCTTCTTATTTGATCCTAACTCTTAGTCTATAATATAATTCCAAAAAATAAATAATTTCAAATTCGTATAAAAGAGCAATCAAAATTTGTGACTTCTATCAGTGATGTAACTTCTTTAATTATAGGATCGTTTAGTAAAATATTTAACACCCCTTCAGTTCAAACTCATATATATTTAATCATTAGACAATATGTATTCAATCATTTGCATAAATTACATATCATTACACCCTTTCAATTGTCATGCTAATCGTTGGTATACAACAAGTTTTTATTATCATATATACCCAAAATAAACATCATAATTCCATATTTACTCAACACATGCTTTAAAAGCATTGTGCTCATGCATTGAAAACTTGTCATTTGGGTAAATATGGAATTATGAACTTTCTTTTGGGTATATATGAAATTATCCCTTTATTATATATAGATGCAAGAAACATTATGAAACTTGTGAGTATAAATATGAAATTGCAACATCTATATAACCATTGTAGCCGTGTTAGACTATTAAAATCACAAGCAATATTTGAATTATCATGTAAAAAAAAATTAAACACCTCATAAAAATTCAATATATATGAAAGTGGGCGGTTCTTCGGTTCCGGAACCGAGACCCGTGGTTCGGAACCGACCCGAACCGAGAACCGAGTTTTTCAATATTGAAGAACTGAGAACCGAACCGCGGGTCTAAAATTCGGTCCGGGTTGGGTCAATTCCGATTTTGTTCTTGGTTCCGGCTCGGTTCTCGATCTATTTGCTCACCCCTACTTCTATATATCGTTTGTAAGGGATGTAAACATTGGTTTGAATAAAGTTTAGGGTGCGTTTGGTTCAAAATTATTAAGTCGTGGGTTTCTTAGTTGTATGAGGTTTTAAATATATGAGTGCTTTGACCTTTTTTTCTTTTTTTTTTTTTTTTTGATGTGTAAACATTAAAAACTTGACATTAAAAAAAACACAATAACATGTTTGGTTCGCAACAAAAGATAAAAAGATGTCACATCTTTAACAACTATTGACAACATTACCCTTTGAACCATGTTATTCAAGTGTCCTCACATACATATATTATGGGATATTAATGTCCTTTTGAATCATGTTACTCAAGTGTGTCTCCACATACATTTAAATGCATCCACTACTTGAAATCTTTAAAAAAAAACATGGCTTTCAGTGATTTTAAAACAAAACCCACCGCTCTTATTTTCAACCAAACATGTTTTTACAAGGGGTTTCAAATACAAAACCCCTTGAAAAACGACGAACAAAACAGCACCTAAAACTTAACTGAATATTGTTTAACCTACTAATTTTAGCGCATATATGTGGAGTATCAAATTGTAATCTGAAAAAAGCTTTATCTGATGTGTGATTAAACACACATCATTTTTATATCAGAAAACACGCTAAAACGAAATATTAACCATGAAATACGTGAAATTATATTGTAAATATATTGGATATGTGTTACTATGTCTTGCAGGTACAAGGTTTGAAAAAAAATGAAAACGGTGATTTTCGGATGAGTTTTGATGACGTTTTTGCGTTTATCGAGATTCAAACGAAGTCGGAAAAATTCCCCGAGCACTCCATTGGAAAGAGCACGAAAAAACAAGTCTGACGGTACTTTCATATATTTTTAAACCGGTCCATAACATGTTTAAATTGATAGGCCAAAATCTATTTAGAGGAATTTTCATTTGCTTACCTTTATTTTGGTGTTTACCAAGTGACAAATTCCCACCATCCATATAATTTAATCTAATTGTGGGAATTAACCTAAGATTTATTAGATAAACCTAGTCCATATATTTTTTTTCTTGTCTTTTTATCTTTGTTTTTTATTTATATACTTTTTTTGTCTTTTTCTTTTAATTCACATTTTTTTTAAACTCACGCTTTTTTTTTAATTCACGCTATTCATGTTTTTCTTAATTTGCGTTTTTTTCTTCGCTTTCATACTTTTTCGTCCGTTTTCACCCGTTTTCTTACGTTTTCGTCCGTTTTGATACATATTCGTCAATTTTCTTACGTTTTCATCCGTTTTCATACGTTTTCGCCCGTTTTCTTATGTTTTCGTAATTATTCATACGCTTTCCTCCATTTTCGTCCGTTTTCATACTTCTTTTTATGCTTTCATACGTTTTCGTCCTTTTTCATACATACTTGTCCATTTTCGTCGTTTTCATACGTTTTCGTCCTTTTTTAAATGATTTCGGCCATTTTCAGACGTTTTCTTACGTTTTCATACGTTTCTGAATATCACAAGTGATATATGTGATATTATGTGATATTCAGAATATAACTTGTAATATTCAAAATATCACAAGTGATTTTCAATTAATGTTTTGTAACATGAAAATCACAATTGATATTCAGGATATCACAACCAGAAAATAACAAGTGATATTCATAATATCACAAAGTGATATTCTATATATCACAAAGTGATATTCAGAACTTCACAAGTGATATTCAGAATATCACAAATATACAATTTGAATAGCAGCTACATAGTTTGGGGGTATTTGTTTAACCTTATTTTATTTGCTTTTAAGCTTATGTGATTTCGGTTTATGTTTCACAAGCTTAATTTGCTTATTTTGAATCTTATAAAAATATGTAAGTTTATATTTACCACGTATAAAGAGAAAATGGTCAAATTTTGGTTTAGAGTTCATACATATTCGTCTGTTTTCATCCGTTTTTAAATGTTTTCGGCCATTTTCATATGTTTCTGACTATCACAAGTGATATTCTGTGATGTTCAGAAAATCACAAGTGATATTCTGAGTATCACAAATGATATTCTGACAAATGATATTCTGAGTATCACAAGTGATATTCAGATGATCAAAAGTGATATTCTGTTATATTCAGAAAATCACTTGTGATATTCTAATTGAATATCACAAGTGATTTTCTAAATATTACAAGTCATTTTCAACTAATGTTTTGTAAAATGAAAATCACAAGTGATATTCAGAATACCACAAAGTGATATCTAAAAAATCACAAGTGATATTCATAATATCACAAAGTGATATTCTGAATATCATAGAAAATCACTTGTGATAGTCAGAAACATATGAAAACGTAAGAAAACGGACGAAAACGTAAAAAAAATGGACGAATACGTATGAAAACGGACGAAAACATATGAAACCGTAAAAACCGTTTGAAAATGGGTGAAAACGTATGAAAAAGGACGAAAACGAAATAAAACTGATGAAAACGGACAAAAACGTTTGAAAACCAACGAAAACGAATGTAATCACACGAGAATATATGAAAACAGGGTGAAAACGTATGAAAACGGACGAAAACATATGAAAACAGACGAAAACGTATGAAAGCGAATAAAAAAACGCGAATTAAAAAAAACGTGAAAAAAATAAAACACGTGAATTTGAAGAAAAAAAAGACAAAAAAAATATGTGAATAAAAAAGAAAGACAAAAAGACAAGAAAAAAAACATGGACTTATGTTTATCTTTAAATCTTAGGTTAATCCTCACAATTAGATCAAACTAGATGGATGGTGGGGATTTGTCCCTTAATAAATATTGATTTATCGGTAACCAAAATAAAGTGACTCTTTGAACCTTATAATTATAGTAAAATCCGGATATTACACAAAATGCCCTTAAATAAATTAAAGTGCATATAATATTTGAAGGTATGCTCCAGCGCAGCTGGGCATGCCTTCACCTTATAGTCATAAGGTCGCTGGTTCGAGCCCAGCCTTGGTCGGGTGTTGGTTATTAATAGCCATGCCACGTGGCACCACTCAGGTAATTGCCACTCGTTTAGGGTATTTGGTGGCAAACAGAAGATGAATTCTCGAATTCACGGGTAGCCACATTGCCATAAAAACACGCGGATGTAACCACAAGATGAACACCACCTTATGCAAATTAGAACCTCTCATATTTGGACCTTACTGGAGAAGGCAAATCAAACTATCCTATCTTTGTCATTCTTAGTATGTTAAAACTGTGACAGTGTCCCACATCGGAAGATAAAAGAAAGAATTTTTGGTATATATATATACATAAGATTTTTTAACATTCTTAGTATGTATAAGTTTCAAGAGTTTTTGACATTGTTCATGGCCACTATGATAAATATCTTAGCCGTTTGTAGCTTTTTTTATTGGTAATTGTAATTTTTTTGGTATTTTATTTTACTTGGGGCTTCTCAAACATTTTATTGATAGCGTGTTTTCTAGTGTTCATATCCAAACTATTTGACTTATAGTGCTTTGCTCATACTATATAGACTTTAGGAAGATATTATTTCATTATCCATTTGTTGCTCTTACTTATAGTTAGTTTCTAACACAAACATAAGAACGTGACTTAAGCTTAATCATATTATGGTGAAAATCATGCTTTGGATGGCTGTATTTTCAGCTATGTTAGATGTATCGTGTTTGGGCAGCCAACACAGTTGGTGATAACACCGAATGGGCGACTCGAACCAATGGTGATCCTTATGCTACATGGGCATCACAACATACTTTCATTGTTGGTAAATAAGACACTTTTATCAAACAGCTTGTATTTTTAAGTAAAATAGGTCTAATTAAGTAGTTTGTCAAAATTCTGTAAAAACATTTTTGTGTTTATTTCATAACATTTCGATCACATATATTTTAATTGCCAGATTCACAAGTTATATTTTAACAGATGGGAAAATATTTCTTTCAATACAAATATTCTATGTTGGTGCAATTCCCACACCGGAAAGGAGTTGAGAGAAATGTATGTATATATACATAAGGCTTTTAATATACTATGTGTGATGAGTTGGGTTTGGTGGTGATATGAAACTTTCATCACTAAAGTCTTCTCGTTACTTTTTACTACCTACACAATGAACACCCGTGCAAATCGATGATGTAAAAGTAGTTATATTTACGAAATCCTGATTTGGTTATAAAAGTTAAAAAAAAAAACAATATTTAAATATTAATCTAATGATAGATTTTGTTACCATTTTTAATCAAATATATAATAATGAAAAAATGATAAACGAGCCTAATTAAATGAATCTAAAAAGTGACCTACCGCATAAATAACTTGTACAGTTACATAACTGTTTAACTATACAAGTCATTTATGCAATAGGTAACCTTTTAGGTCCATTTAATTAAGTCCATATATCAAGCTCTATGATAATCTAATAACATTAGTCAATTTTAAGTCTTCTAAATTTAAAAAAATAAACTTACACTCTTTATAAGTAGTAGAGAAGAGATAATTATGTTCCTAAGTAAAAAAAATAATAAAAAATAACATGCATTCTTTATAAATAACAGAGATAATTAGGGTGCGTTTAGTTGGAAAACATTTTCTTTTATTTCCTATTTCTTGTTTTGTAGGAAAAGGGAGGGGAGTTTTATTTCCACAAAACAATGGAAAATTCATAAAACGCGTTTAGTTTGAGAAACATGTGTTTATGTTTTCCATTTTGCAAAACTAAAAAACATGCTTTAAGTGTTGTTGTTTTCTATCTCAATTCTCTATTCACCTTTGTAATATCATAAAAACATCTTCAAAACACAAAAACAAATATTATAAACTAACAAACTAAATTATAAATTAACTAAAAAAATCTAATACGAGAAAATAAAGAATTAAAAAAAGTAAAATATAACATCAAATAACATGAAAAAATCTTCAAGCGACTACAATTCGACATAAAAACATTAAATTTGACATAAAGCAAAATTCCCTATTTCATCCATTTTATACGTTTTTATCCGCTTTTGTATGTTTTATCCACTTTTTTACGTTTTTATATGTTTTTGAACAATTTTATACGTTTTATTAGAGGTGGCAAACGGGTCGGGTTGGGTCGGGTTGGGTCATGGGTCATATATGTCATGTTTTAAAATGGGTCTAGCAGGTCATGGGATAGATGGTTTGAGTCGGGTCGACCTACTAAATTAGTGTTTTCATCCGTTTTTTTAACGTTTTCGTCTGTTTTTTTTACTCTTTCGTTTGTTTCTTACGTTTTCGTACGATTTTTACGTTTTCGCCCGCCTTTTTACGCTTTCGTCAGACGAAACCTTAGAAAACCTAAAAACGGACGAAAACGTAAAAAAAGATGAAAACGTAAAAATTCAGACGAAAACGTAAAAAAATAGACGAAAACATAAAAGAACGAACGAAAACGTAAAAAATGGACTAATAAGGACGGCAACGTAAGAAAGCGGATGAAAACGTAAAAAATTGGACGAAAAAGTAAAAAAACAGACAAAAACGTAAAAAGTCGGACGAAAACGTTAAAGAAAGGACGAAAATGTAAAAAAACAGACAAAACGTAAAAAATCGGACGAAAACGTAAAAAACAGATGAAAACGGACAAAAACGAAAAAAAAAAAAAAAAAACGGATAAAAACGTTTAAAAACGGATAAAAACCGACAAAAACGTATAAAAACGGACGAAAACTAATTAGGGGTATTTTAAAGGAAAATAGGTGAAAACAAAAAAAAAAGTGTTTTCCACTTTTGTGTATTAAAGTTGGAAATAGGAATTTTGTGTTTTGTAGAGAATTTTATTGGAAAACACTAATTTGAACGCGATCTCTGTTTTCCTTGTTTTTCACAAAACATTTTGTGGAAAACAAGGGTGTTTTCCTTCAACTAAACGCACCCTTATGTTGTTAATTTCCTTTGCCTTATTCATTTTCTTATACAAATAACTATATTGTTACTTTGTTTTGGTGTTAATTTGCTTTTATGAAAATTATGTTATGAGTTTGTTTTGGTAAGGTGAGTTACGTTATGGTGTTCATATGCAACTGTGATCACCTAACTATGCTTTGCCCACGTTTTACAAATTATTAGGTTTATTTTCTTTTTATAAACCTTGTTTGCATCATTGAAAACCTTTGCATCATTGACTCGTCCTCTGCGGATAACTTTTGCAGTGAAAACCTTGTTTGCATCATTGACTTACAAAGATGTTAGCTAAGCCAATTGCTAAGAGTGTGGCATGAACCACGATGTACATTGAATAACGTGCTCCATTACTAGGAAGCGAAATAATGTTTACAACATATGAAGGAGTGTCGGAATAAGTAGCGGTGGTTCTGGAATAACCTCACCAATGCCACCAATGTTTATAGCGGAGACGCATTGACAATTAACTTGCCCATTTCGGGTAATTGCCACTCGTTTAGGGTATTGGTGGCAAACAAAGATGAATTCTCGAATTCACTTGTAGCCACATTGCCATAAAAACACATAGATGTTACCATAATAGGCAAGATGAACGCCGCCTTATGCAAATTAGAACCTCTCATATTTGGACCTTACTGGAGAAGGCAAATCAAACTATTTAACTTAACTTTGCACATACTTTATAGTGATTGAAAATAGTTTTTTCTTATTCATTTGTCTATCACTGCAAACGCCAACACCAACACTAGCACTGGCAACGCCCCTTCTTCTTCACCGGGGTCTCCTCCTTCTACTCGAGCACCTTCTCCAAGGGGGAGTGGAGCCAGTTCACCGGCTATGGCTATGGGAACTTTGTATCTTATGTTCATAGGCTTGTTGGTTTATTTGAACTAGTTATCATTTGTCACACTTTTTTTTTTCTTTTTTTCTCTTATTTCTCCATTTCTTGTTTAGATTTTTCTTTGATGTTTGTATGTTTGTTCAGTTAATAATTCATGGAGTTTGTTTGCATTTTAGTTGTGTTATTTGAAAGGTTTATTCTCCTTTTTATTTCTTAAAACAATGCTGACTTTGTGCTACCAAAAAAATAAAAATAAAAATAAGAAAAAACTTTGTAACAAGAGAGGATTCAAACTGAGGATTACTTATGTGAAACTAACTAATTAAGTGACACATACATCTTAGTATAATTTACGAGTACATCTTTCAGGGTGGCCAAAGAAAGGATCGAGTCTGGTTAGTGCGCTGCGCGTACATCTAAGTCAAAGATTCGTCTTTATCCGGATAATTTTAACTTTGAAAACCTTATTTACGTCATTCACTTACAAAGAAGCTAGATAAGCCAATTGCTAAGAGTGTGGCATGAACCACAATGTACAATGAATGACGTGCTCCATTACTATTAATCGAAATAATGTTGTTGACGTACGAAGGAGTATTGGAATGGGTAACGGGTAAACAGTTAGTTCTGGAATAACCTCAACAATGCCACCAATGTTTATAGCGGAGACACATTGACAATTAGCTGGCTCATTTCGGGTTATTACCACTCGTTTAGAGTATAGTTGGCAAACAAATGTCAAATTCACTGATGGCTACATTGCCTTTAAAATGCATGGATATAACCACAATAAACAAGATGAACAACACCTTATGCAAATCAGAGCTTCTCATTTTTGGACCTTACCAGAAAAAGCAAATCCAAGTATCCTCACCTTGTCATGCTTAGTATGTAAAAATTGTGATAGGAGAGGATTGGAGTCTTCGGTAGATATCTGTATCCCACATCGGAATACAAAAGAAAGAAAAGTGCGTATATATACATAAGGTTTCAAGAGTTGAATGAACTGTAAGTTGTCAATAAAGTTTTCATGTCACTTTATTGGCTTACTTACACTTTTTTATTGGTAATTGTGACTTTTTCGTATTTCATTTTACTTGGGCCTTTTCAATCTTTTTATCGGTAATGTGATTTCTAATGTTCATATCCAAACTATTTGACTTATAGGACTTTGCTCATACTTTATAGAGACTTTAGGAAGATAGTTTTTCATTATCCATTTGTTGCTCTTAGCATAGCTAGTTTCTAACAGAGACATAAGAGCGTGACACTAGCTTAAAGATATAATGGTGAGAAATAACCATTTTGTCATGCTGTGGATGGTTGTACTTTCAGCTATGTTAGCTATACCAAGCATGTTTAATTTGCGGCAACCAACTGGTGATAACACCGGATGGGCGACTCCAACCAATTGATATATTTTTAAAACTTGCTGAAGTTGTATATGTTCTTACTTGACTACTTGTATAGTATTGTTGTCATATTTTCTAAAACCGGTTCTTTTACTTGTAATATTCAACTTTGTCAGTGGCAGTCACACGGTGCCAGTGGCTAACGTTGCAAAATCCTCATTCGATGGGTGCAACTAAGGAAGTCCTCTTTCAATACAGACCACCGACCATGCAAGTTTCACCATAGACAAAGTCGGTTCACACTATTTAATTTGCACAATACTTGACCAAAAATTGTCTAATAACGCTAACGCCAACACCAACACTGGATTGCTTATTCAGTGCTACTTACTTATATTTGTGTAAGACATATTTTGTACTTATAAACTTGATAACATGTTGGTACTTGCATACTTTTTAAGCAGTTTAAATTGAGCAATCTCAAAATAAGTGTCCAATTTTACTTTTCAGAGTCAAACTGGATCAACTTTAATTGTATTTTTTTTTTGTTATATAATACTTGATGAAATATTATACCAACGAAAAATACACTTAAAACCCAATCTATTCATATATTTTGCATCAAGTATTATATAACACCCGCAAAAATAGATAAGGTCAAAGTTCATCTAGTTTGACTCTGAAAAGTCAAATTATACACTTATTTTGGGACGGATGTAGTAGATTTCTTACTTTGCGACCCTGTTTATGGGTCTTCGAATAGGCCTTAAGTAGACCCATAACTATGCTCATCCCCTTTACAGTAGAATATGAAGAGAGAAATAAGGGTCCAATTTAGACCGCTTACAGTAGTTCTATCTATAGAAAGGATCGTGATTTTGAATTTTTAGAGTAGTAAATAGGCCCAATTTAGTTCTTTATTAAAATCAATAAAACCTGATGTGTAAATATTTCCTAACATCTCGATCATATATACTATGATTACCAAAATCACAGGTTAAATTTACTGGCATGGAAATATTTTTTTCTAGAGGTAGTAAAATACAATGTTGCAGTACATTCTATGTCCCACATTGGATAGGAATACAAGAAAATGTATCTATATATTCATAACGTTTCGGTATTCTATGTGCAAATGCAACTATGGTCATAAAGATGACTTTTGCTGACTTTTTTTAGTGTCTAGTTTTTTATTTCATTTTACTTACTGATGTATTTTTATGTATTATTATTTTAGTTTCTAATTAAATGTCAACTATTTTATTTTGGTTTGTCTGAAATACGTGGGTATTTTCATATTTTACTTTTGAAAAACTCATTTACCTCATTCACTTACAAAGAAGCTAGCTAAGCTAGTTGCTAAGAGTATTGTGGTATGAACCGAAATGTACATCGAATGACGTGCTTCATCAGTACGAGATCGAAATAATGTTGTCGACATACGAAGGTGTGTTGGAATGGGTAACTGGTAAACGGTAAGTTTTGGAATAACCTCACCAATGCCACCAATGTTTATAGCATAGACGCATTCATGGGCGGAGCTTAGTTGAGGTTGGGGAGGGGGGTGGTCGTAGAAAGAAAATTTATTAGTGTACTTTTCTTGCTATTTGTATGCTATATTCTTATATTATACTTTTTAGCCTTCAAAATATACAAAAACCACCTTAATGGCCCTTCCATAATCAATGTTAAAGCTCCACCATTGGACGCATTGACGATTAGCTTGCCCATTTTGGGTAATTACCACTCATTTTGGCCTTAGGGTATTGTTGGCAAACAAAAGTCGAATTCACTGATGGCCACATGGCCATAAAAATGCATGAATATAGCCACAATAAACAGGCTGAAAACCACCTGTTGCAAATTAGAGCTTCTCAGTTTTGGACCTTACTAAAAAAGGCAAATGAAATAGATGTGTGTGTCCCACATCGGAAAATACAAGAAAGAAAAAGTATCTATATATCCATAAGGTTTCTTGTTAGAGGGCTAGGTATAGTCTCGTGCCAAAGGTGGTGCCGTGGAAAAAAGTAGTGCCAGTTCAGCACGTTTTGCCCATGACACCAGATTTGGCTATGGCACCAAAACACCCTTCCCTAGCATAACACCAGTTTTTTTTGTGCCGTTGCCTTTTTTTTTTTAAAGAGAAGACAACTTGTGTAATTTGTGATAATAAGAACCAAATACAAAATCAAATAATATACGGACACCTATACTCAGATAAACATAAGGACAAGGAAAGTTAAATATTTCTTTTTAGTTCTTCCTTGTTCCTTGTTCCTTGTCAAATATTTCATCTTCTTCTTCCTTGTTCCTTGTCTGGTTTTTTCTCCCCTCCTTCAATTTTACTTCTATTATTCTTCTAAAAGACTACAACTACACACACTCAATTTTCTTTTTAGTTTTACCATATCACAAATACGTTCTATTATTGACATAAAGATAGATCTACCACTACACCCTGCTACGCAAACACAAATACAAACACAACACAATATAACTCACAAAAACTGAAAACAAAACAAAAAAATATACCTTTGGCGTGAGCTGGTGGCTACGGCGCCACAGCCCACCAGCCGAGCACCGGTGTGGTTCCTCACGCCATCGTCTCGTGCCATCGCTGATGGCTCAAGCCATCAGCTACCGTACCCATGTCTCTTAGAAACAAGTTGTTTAGGTTCTATTTAGTGTTTATGATCATTTGACCAGTAAATAGATTCTTTCAATTTTTTATTAGTATGGACTTTTTTTATTTTTATTATTATTATTTTTTTTTAAATTTCATTTTACTTGAGGCATTTCTAACATTTTATTGGTAGCTTGTTTTCAAGTGTTCATATCCATAGTATTTGACTTATAATGCTTTGTTCATACTTTATAGCGACTTTAGGAAAATAGTTTTTCATTATCCTTTTGTTGGTCTTACTTAAAAGCAAGTATCTAACATAGACAAAAGAATATCACTTTAGCTCAAAGATATGATGGTGAAAAATCACCATTTTGTCATGCTTACTATGTTAGCTGTACCAAGCATGTGTGCGGCAACCAACACAGTTGGTGATAACACCGGATGGGCGACGCCTTTCTAAAAAAAAAACACCGGATGGGCGACTCCAACCAATGGCGATCCTTATGCTACGTGGGCCTCACAAAAAGACTTCCGTTGTTAATGACGTTTAAGGTGATACTAAATCTTACATACAGGGACAAACCCAGAATTTTTAAAAGGGTGTTGCACAAAAGAAATGTTGGGCTTACTAAAGTTACACCATAAGAAACAAAAGTAGCAAAAAAAAATAATAATTAAAAAAAAAAATAGAATAAAATAAAAAAATTGAGGGTTGCACATACCACATAAACAGCAGTTTTGAAATCTTTTTGCACTTCGTAACCTAAAATCGGGTGTAGCCCATGCCACACCCGGCATACATGTGGGTACGTCCATGCTTACATAGCACTTGATAAGTCAAGATTTTTTTTTATAAAGATGTTGAAATATTTGAAATATTTGTCAATACTACCTAAAGTTGTATAATTACAAATTTGGTCACTACCAAATAATGAGAATATTGCTTTTCTCGTCCTATTCCATCACTTTATCATAATTTCTAAAACCAGGTCTTCTACTTATAGTACTAGTATTCAACTTTGAAATTCTACGGGTGCAACACAGGATATCATCTTTCGATTCAGACCACCGGACCTAGTTTCACCATACACACAGTCGGCTCACATTATTTTATTTGCACTTAACCCTTGTTCTCTAAACCAAAAGTTGTCTATCGGTGCAAACACCAACATGCACCAACACTAGCACCGGCAACACCCCTTCATCTCCAGGGTCTCCTTCTCCTCGCACACCTCCTCCCGGGGAAGAATGGAGCCAGTTCACCGGCTATGGCTATCGGGACTTTGTCTCTAATGTTTATAGGCTTGATGGTGTAATTAAACTAGTTCGATTCACATTCGTCACACTTTTAGTTTTAGTTTCTTATTTCTCCATGTCTAATTTTGACTTTTCCTGATAAGTGTATTGTGAACATGAGTATTAAAAAATGTACATTAAATTACTTACTTTGCAAGTCTCTTTTTGGGTCTAATGAGATAGACCTTAAATAAAGGCCAATAACTATGCTCAACTTAGTAATTTTGAGTAAAATAAGCACAATTTATTAGTAGTTTGTCAAAATATATAAAACCAGTTTTGTGTTTATTTCATAACATGTCATATATATTTTAATTACCAAAATCACAATTTATATTCACAGATAGGAAGTTATATCTTTCGACACATTGTTAGTGCGCAATCTATGTCCCACATTGGAAGGGATATAACGAAATGTGTGTATATATACAGAAGATTACCTGCTTAAACCAATTTGGTAAAGATGAATATTGGTTTCATATGCAACAAATATATCATTGCGCCTTCGTTGTGACGAAAGCAAATAATTACAGCGCTCCGTTCCCTCCGTTCCCTTTTTTATCAATGCATTATTTTTGTTTCCTTTTTTACCAATGCATTATTTTTGTTTCGAATTAACACCAATTAGTAATAATTTTTTAAGTTTTGTTTTGTGTGAAAATGACTCATTTTTATCAATGCATTATTTTTGTTTCCTTTTTTACCAATGCATTATTTTTGTTTCGAATTAACACCAATTAGTAATAATTTTTTAAGTTTTGTTTTGTGTGAAAATGACTCATTCAAAGTTAACGAGGGATTTTTTAGGCCTAATGGACCGAACGTGGCCAAGTTTTGTAACAAGTGGGCTGCTTTAGTTGGTTCGTCGAGTCCAAATGAGTACGGTTAACATGTTTTCTTAATCAAACATATACTATAGAGCGTATAGTGGCATCAGCATCCAGTAATGGTGACGATTTAGTTTGAGTAATTAGACCAGTCCTGTGACAATTGTCAACGCAAACCCGTTATCAAAGCAAGTTGGCGGAGTATATGGGTTAATCCATTTATCTAAACAAGTCGGTAGTCGGAAAAATGTAGTGGGTATTGAATGACGTGCTCCATTACTATGAATCGGAAAAATGTTGTCGATATACGAAGGAGTGTTGGAGTGGGTAACGGGTAAACGATTAGTTTTGGAATAACTCACCATTGCCACCAATGTTTATCGCGGAGATGCATTGACAATTAGCTGGCCCATTTTGGGTAATTACCACTCATTTTGGGTATTGTTGGCGAACAAAAGCCGAATACTCGAATTTCCTGGCTGCAATGTTGCCATAAAAATGTATGGATAGAACCACAAATGCCGAATACTTGAATAACTTACTAGAAATGGCATTGTGATAGAAGGACTGCTGGAGTCTTTAGATAGAAATCTGTCTCCCACATCGGAAGATAAAAGATAGAAAGGTGTGTATATATACGTGAGGTTTCTTGGTAAACATAAGCTGCTAATCTTCTATATAGTGGTCATGATCACTATAAAAGAGATTGCCAGCTTTTTTGTATTTCTATTTCATATAACTTGAGTCGTTTCAAACATTTTTATTAGAAACATGTTTTCTATACAGTGGTCATGATCACAGTAAAAGAGATTGCCAGCTTTTTTGTATTTCTATTTCATATTACTTGAGTCGTTTCAAACATTTTTATTAGAAACATGTTTTCTATACAGTGGTCATGATCACAGTAAAAGAGATTGCCAGCTTTTTTGTATTTCTATTTCATATTACTTGAGTCGTTTCAAACATTTTTATTAGAAACATGTTTTCTATACAGTGGTCATGATCACAGTAAAAGAGATTGCCAGCTTTTTTGTATTTCTATTTCATATTACTTGAGTCGTTTCAAACATTTTTATTAGAAACATGTTTTCTATACAGTGGTCATGATCACAGTAAAAGAGATTGCCACCTTTTTTGTATTTCACATTACTTGGGTCATTTCAAACATTTTTATTAGAAACATGTTTTCTAGCGTTCATATCCAAACTGATAGAATTTTGCTTATGGCGTTCATATCCATTTGTTGCTCTTATTCAATATTCATAGCTTGTTTGTAACAGAGACATATAAATGTCACTTCAGCTTAAAGATATGATGGTGACAAATAACCATTTTGTCATGCTTTAGACGGTTTTACTATCATTTATTTTAGATGTACCAAGCGTGTTTGTGGCAACCAACACAACTAAATTAATTAACTGAAAGTATGCGTAACGTACCTCTTGCGAATATCAAATCCCTCGAGCAAAGCAAAACAACCCTCGAGCAAAGCAAACCAAAGAAGTACTTATTGGTGTAAGAATAATGTCTTACAACCACGTTCTTGTACACACGAATTAACCAAACGAATCAAGCGATTGCTAGATCTAACACAAGTCCTCGTTTAAGAAAAACGAAACCAAACTCCCTTACTTGGGGTGTTCGGCCGAAATATGGACTAGAGAGAGGAAATGAGAGATCTAGGGTTAATTCAATGCACAAGTGTATGAAACCCTAGAACCTAGCCCTCCTTATATACTAGTAGGTAAACTTAGGGAACAAGTTAGGGGATTTAGGCTTTGTAAAGCCCTATGGCCGGCCATGATGGAAAGCCCAAAGCCCAACCCATAATTTTTCCAAGTTTTCCATTTCTAGTCATTCTCTTTTCCATTTAACGGTCGTTAGTCATTTTTCCGTTAAATACTTAACGATCGTTAACCGGACTTAATGTGTAATAATTAATCGTAAACATAAACATTAATTATTAACTTTAATTCTCATTCGCTAATGTGTGCAATCCCGTGGTCACGAGTTCGAATCCGGACATTCACATGTTTGTAAATATATACATTTCCAACAGCTCCCACTTGGATATGTTTACAAAACGTGAAATGACATTGGTTAGCGTCTAGCAACACGCCAATGCCCCCAGTACAACTCGTGTATGGTTTTCTGGAGAAAAACCAAGTTTGATGATTCATCATCATATTCATCCTTTTATTTCTAATACCATGTTAATAAGAATATGGATCTTACTCATTTCTTAATTAACTATTCTGTTTCTCGCTTTATATGATTGATTAAGATTACCAATTCTTCTGAACATATTCCAGAAGACCTTGGGCATGGCCATGCAAACATCTTAACAACCCTACGAGGGGCCCAGTAGTATTATACTTCAAAATAAATTTGAAGGAAACAAATCCCATTTTGACTACAAGCAGGATTCATAAATTTTGCAACACTTCTGAAAACAACCCTTATAACTACCAGTTACGTATAGCGTTAGATTGCTTCACAAAAATGCACTACATCCATGACATATCTCTTGTATCTCAAGTCAGAGGATAAATATCCATGATATACTTAATGACAAAGATCCATAAAGTATCATCATGCGGGTGGGATAAGTCCTATACTCAATTCATTGAATATCATCTGAAATTAGTCATGCTACGCATCAATATACTTTCAAGTATATTCTAACTAATACTCAGATTTGTCTTAATTCAATATCATTCCCATGTTATTGATTGACAACGGACTATTTAGAACAACTTAAGTTATTCATGGATTTAAACATGCAAATATAGGACACAATATTATAAATGAAATTAAACGTATACCGTACTTTAATTCATTATAAATAATAATTGTTTAACATCCTTTATCCAAATACTAAATAGATCAATGCATGATAATTCTCAGTTAATGAATTTTGCCACAAGTCATGCAACTCACACTTGTTGACAAGGCATAATTTCAACTAACTTTGATCTACAAGAATTTTGAGAATACTTATTTCAAAAATTCAATAATTGAATTTCTTGTATGTGTTTACACATATCTTGATATTGTCATATCATTCCATAAGGTGCGTGATAACCAGAACCACCTTTATATGACAATCATCTTTCAAAACTTTTAAAGTTTAAAGTATTCTTCATTCTTTAATGTATAATGCAACTATGCTCTTAATTGAGCATAACTAGTCAATATGGTCATCACCAACGATACCATGACTAGAATTGAGTGTCATCTCAATTATACCAGCATCATTGTGTACAACAATATGCTCTTTAAACATCCGTAAACTTTGAATATTTATTTGTTTGGTGTCATACAAACCTCAAGTTTGTTGACTATGACAATTACAACAATTTGTTGTATAGAATCTGGGAGCAACTCCAGGCTGTGGAATGCAATTCTAAATCCAAACATAAATATTACAATGTTGTTAAATCATCTTGTAATCAAGCATGATACAACAACCTTATACACAACATGATGTTCATGATGAATCTTCAAGTTAGACTTTAAGATCTCATTCATATACTATCTTGTCAAAGATATGTACTCATCATGTTCTATTAGACTCATTTATTTACCGCATATGTTTATAATAATAAACATATATATATTCCAAGGTTATATATTTTATTTTCCAAATCTTACAAACGAAGTTTCATTCTCAACTAAAACTTAATTTAGGTGGAATGTAGTTGCCCATACAACATATAAGATTTAAAAAATAATACTCCCACTAGCTTTCAGGAATACTTACGAGCTATCTTATTTTAATTATTAAATCAAACATGGATTTAATTTTAAACATAAGAATCATCTCCTAGATGCATGCATATATTCATTCATGGATTCTTGCAGTTTGTACATATTCAAAGATTATTTGAATTCATAAAACTCCTTTGCATTACTTATCGTCCTCGCAAAAGTAATTCCAAAACAAAGAGTTTTGATATTCATTGTCAAAATTTCACATCAATGAAACTAAGTATGACAATTATAATCTTTATACTTCTATTTAATGTATCTAGTAAAGAATATTCAATCATAGTTAATTGCTTAAATATGATTAATATTATTATCACTAGACATGCATTAAATACGTGTACAATATTTTCCATATGATTCCTACACAAAGATTTAAACCACTAGGGTTTTCATTCTTTGAAGAAACTCATTAAGATAAACCAAATATCTAAAGTTGATTATCTCTATGGACATCATCTCTACATTCATAGTATGGTTGATTTACCACAATACAACATTTGGTAAATTTATCATTATGATTAACAGGCTTACCATGATCCTGTAACTCATATTCCTCAGCATATTAAATATCTGAGATATCCTTGCGGATCTATGAATGACAATTCCATCATATTAAGGTCTATCATTTTCATGTTTAGCCTCATCATGATATTTGCTAGTGCATTTTAGAAGATTATGCATTTTTGTAATTCAATCTTTCAAGATCTAAACAAAACTCCCACTTGCCTTTAACAATTTAAAGATTACCTTTAAATAGTTTAGCGAGTAGAGTAACAATACATTGTTCTCTTTTGGGATATTACAAAACACATTGATAGTTCCTGACATCAGTTTGTTACAACTCACTATACAAGTAGTTTAACAAATTCAGAACTTCATTTATAAGACTTAATGTGATTCATCACATTCCATAAACAAATGGTGTCTTATCAATCTTCTAGGTTGGAGTCTTATTGAGTATATTCAATCTATACTCAATCTACTAACCTTGATAACTTTTGGAAGAAACTATAGTTATCTTGAATCAAACATGCCAATAGATTTTGATTCTTCTAACTGAACATACCATAAAACTATGGTATTTCATTAGAATTAATATTGTAAGATAATCTAACAATATTTAAGATAACCATCTACTCTTTGGCTCATCTATTTACCAACAAAGTAAAACTTAATGGTACAATAGAATTACCAAGTCAATTGCATGTATTATAACACAAGTATTTTTGACCAAGTCAAAAGACATATCAGTTATAATCCCACTATACGTTATAAGTCATTGATCACCTCATTGACTTCATGCATATGTCTTAAAACATAGCAAGTTAACGTCTTACTTTATATTGTAAGTCTTTAAAAGACTTTATGTTTGTGACTTTCCAAAATCATAAACATTTATAATTAAAGTAATTATGAACACCACCTCAGGTTTCAATTAATATTTCAAGTTAATAATTACTACATATATTTAAGTCATTCAATGAATACTTAAATTCAAAGTAGTATTAGATTACTTCATTTAATTATGTTATTCCATGAAATGTTCCATGTAAGAAACTGCAGAATCATCCATGCTCGTTCTCACGACACGTGGATATTTTACCTTGGGCTACAATCTAGTTCACGTTCTCACGTAACATAAATTGTAACTACAAGTGTTTCTTAAATATTGAATGACATAAATATTTAAAATAAAGTAGTCTTTGTTATCATCTTGACACATGTTCTTAATAGGGCAATCATACATATTTAAATGTATACTTCCTATTAGAACGTTATTCTCTTACTTTTCAGTCAAAAGAATTCACTTAAATCATATTAATATGTATTGTACCTTGCACACAATAAAGATTTCTCCCACTTGTGCATGGAACAACATCATGTAACATATAAACAACACGATACACGTTCGTTTATTTGATTAATATGATTTGTGTCATAGATATAACTAGTAGATTTAGGACTATATTGATTTGTAAGGAAACGCACCTGACAATCCTTAAAAAAAAATATAAGTGCCTACAATTGGAAAGTAATTATCATTTGAAGATAATCTGGGTTACTACACAGGAAATAAGGCTTGTAGCTCCCACTGAATTAGAAATCATTAAAACAACTTCTTATTCAGTAATGCAACACAAATGCTCCCACTGAATCTGACAACATTGTAAGTGTCGCATAACCAGTGAAAACAACTTGCTTGCTTTTTACTTTCTTACACCTTTAAAGAACCATACGTAATCATTACTAAGGTACTAAAAAGTGTATTCTACTCTATGAATGATGGGTTATCCATCAAAGTTATTAACTTGAAAAATTGGGTATGCAATTTCTTCCTTAACATGCCTACCATGCCCATAATGGTATGTAGCACCTTTAAAGGTTAAAGCAAAACAACTTGATAAAATATGCTAGTTTGCCTTTTACCAATTTTCGCGGTAATTAGTCTAGCTTCTAATTTAGTAACTCACATACATATTTTCCAGTTAACCAACATTCATGTTGTTACAAAAGAATTCATTCACCAAATGAAGGTAATGAAATCTTTATGGAAAATAAGATGTGCAATTCATTGCTATGAGTTACATTTAGAATTTAGACAATTCAAATGTTCCTATTATACCTTTCTCATTCATGAAAAGGAATAGGATTGAGTCTCATGCTTCTCCCATGGAAAAGAGACTTCGTTTGTCTTTTCGGTAAATTATTCTCGATCAAACATTTGTTTGAAAGCAGAATGGAACAATTTATTGATCAAAGACTAAACTTCGTTTACGGTTAAATGTTGCAATTATACATTCAAAAGAATTACAAAATTCATTTTTAGTATTTTCGATAATTAACCTTTTCAAGAAAATTAAACACCCATGGTTCATAAACATATAACCATTTAATTTTCACTGAAAACTAGGATCCAAATTGTCATAATCTCATCACATCAGTTGATCTGCTAGTAATGAACCTTATACAAAATGGTAGAGCTTTTGCTCAATTGCCAATTTCAATTGCAATTCCTAGATTTATGGGATTTACATATAGCCAATTTCAATTGCCATGTAAACATGTTTTATCCCATCTTATGCCTTGAGTTGCCAGTTCTCACTACAAAACTCAATTAAGTTTTCCAACTTAAGAAACTGCAAAATCGTCCATGCCCGTTCTCACGACACGTGGACATTTTACCCTTTGATTACGATCTAAGTCACGGTCTCACGCAAATAAAAAATAATCTTAGGTGTTTCCGTTTCATTGGATGACATGTAACTTAAATTAAAGGGTAATAGTTTTGATGTAAAATCAAATATGTACAAAGATGTCATGCATTCATCTTCGTAACATAGGTTTTATTAAAACATTTATATCTTGTTTTAATGTTTAAGTTTTTCATCATCAAACTTTAATTGAGGTATTGGTTTCACCAATCAAGGAATTTAGTATTAATTATCATCCATTATACCGTACTTTTGCATAAGTGTAAACACTTAGTGTTTCGGATAATTACCACCGAAGTGGCGCATGGAATTAAAACTAATTCGCCCTTAAGATGAGCTTGCACATTTAATGGCTTACTAAGTAGCTCCATTCGAACTTACAGAGGGCAGAGGACCAGGTACGCGCTAAAGCACAACCTTAGACATCCTTTCAGTGTGACTGTGCGCACTTCTTTAAACCCCTTTTATTAGTTCATTCTCATGGGTGAGCCGTTCAGTCATTTGTACCAAAGTCATCATCAATTAAACGATTATGATTACTATTCTTAAAAATACATGTTTCACCATTGTTTAGGTCAGTTTATTTTTCTTGTAAAAATACCCTTGTTAAACATAACAAACAAGCAAGTATTTGAAAAAATAAACAAATAAACAATGAAAGCATAACAAATAAAAGTCATGCATATCAAATAGCCACATGCAAACGGTTTTGATAAATCTTATTAATAACCAATTCTAGATATGTCAATATGCATATATTTAATTAAGACTTCCACCCGTTTTCATCTATGTACAAGGTGAACCACATGCATCGATTCATCGATTGCGTAAGTCAAAACTAAATATATACCACATAGCACAAAATTGATTAAATTAATAATTATTGAGGTCTTCCCCAATTTAAGATCTATCATAATTTAATGTATATCACTTAAAACATGAAAGACATACAATAAAAAACAGATCCATGATAAAACATGCAGATAATTATCATGGATATCAATTACACTTAACAATTAATGCAATTAAACAGAGTTACGCATATACACATAAAGTTGCATGCATCTTAGGGTTTCTAATCCAATTAAAACAATAGTTTACAAACCCTAATTAGGGTACCAAAATAAACGCCCCTTATAAAAAATTAGGGTTTAGGATAGCAAACCCTAGATCTATGCATACAAAAAATAACACATTCATGTTTATTTTAATTATGTGTTTCAGTAATTAATTACTTGTTATACAAGGCTCGTGATGCCACTGGGGTTTTCATGATATATAAAATACAATAAAACATAAAGACATCAAGAGTACACAGCGGAAGACTTAAGATCATAACAAATAAATTAATTAACTGAAAGTATGCGTAACGTACCTCTTGCGAATATCAAATCCCTCGAGCAAAGCAAAACAACCCTCGAGCAAAGCAAACCAAAGAAGTACTTATTGGTGTAAGAATAATGTCTTACAACCACGTTCTTGTACACACGAATTAACCAAACGAATCAAGCGATTGCTAGATCTAACACAAGTCCTCGTTTAAGAAAAACGAAACCAAACTCCCTTACTTGGGGTGTTCGGCCGAAATATGGACTAGAGAGAGGAAATGAGAGATCTAGGGTTAATTCAATGCACAAGTGTATGAAACCCTAGAACCTAGCCCTCCTTATATACTAGTAGGTAAACTTAGGGAACAAGTTAGGGGATTTAGGCTTTGTAAAGCCCTATGGCCGGCCATGATGGAAAGCCCAAAGCCCAACCCATAATTTTTCCAAGTTTTCCATTTCTAGTCCTTCTCTTTTCCATTTAACGGTCGTTAGTCATTTTTCCGTTAAATACTTAACGATCGTTAACCGGACTTAATGTGTAATAATTAATCGTAAACATAAACATTAATTATTAACTTTAATTCTCATTCGCTAATGTGTGCAATCCCGTGGTCACGAGTTCGAATCCGGACATTCACATGTTTGTAAATATATACATTTCCAACAACTTCAGCTTAAAGATATGATGGTGACAAATAACCATTTTGTCATGCTTTAGACGGTTTTACTATCATTTATTTTAGATGTACCAAGCGTGTTTGTGGCAACCAACACAACTGGTGTTAACACCGGATGGGCGATTCAAACCAGTGGCGAATCTTGTGAGACTTTTTTCATAAAGATGTTGGAGATACGATATGTTTGGCAATACTAATAAAAAGTTATAGATTTGCATATTTGTCGAAACTAGCTAAAGTTGTATAATTACACATTTGGTTACTACATAATAATGAGAATATTGCTTTTCTTGTCCTACTCCATATATCACTTTATGGATTATGATCACTGATAACATTTGAAAACTAATGATATTTGCGCAATATTTAAGATAATGCATGCTACATGTTCTTACTTGACTACTTGTATAGTATTGTTGTCATATTTTCTGGTATTTTTACATGTACTATTCAATTTTGTCAATGACAGTCACACGGTGGCTAACGTTACAAAATCCTCATTCAATGGGTGCAACACAGAAAGTCCTCTTTCAATACATACCACCGGCCCAACAAGTTTCACCATAGACATAGTCGGTTCACACTATTTTATTTTCACAATATGTAACCATTGTTCTCAAAACAAAAATTGTCGATCAACGCTAACGCCAACACCAACACCAACACGTTGAAGACGAACCCTATCCATCACCAACACAATAAATCGAACAAAATTGGTGTGTGAATGTGAAATATGAAATGTTGATGTGGTAGTGAGGTGGCAAAATAGCTTGAGCCACCACATCGGAAGATAAAAGAAAGAAATGTGTGTATATATACACAAGATTCCTTGCTAAATGTAAGTTGGAGTGCTCGTAGATGGTGATTCATAATCATCGTCGATGCTTGGTCTGACTTTTTATTATCTTATTTTACTTAAGATTTTTCAAACATCACTTCTTATTATTTCATTTAATTGGGATTTTTCAAACACTTTTTATTGGTAATCGTTATTTTTTAGTATTTCATTTTTACTTTGGATTTTTGAAACACTTTTTATTCGTAATTGTTATATTTTTTGTATTTCATTTTTACTTTGGGTTTTTCAAACATTTTATTGGTGATGTGTTTCCTAGTGTTCATATACAAACCATTTGACTTAATAGGGTTTGCTCATACTTATAGCTAATTTCTAACAGAGAAACAAAAATGTCACTTTAGCTTAAAGATATGATGGTGAGAAAAAACCAATTTTTTTGTGATAAAAAGTTTTATCTCGGTAAATATATTCACACCAAAAATATAAATCGTTAAGTACAAAGGAATATGGTTGAGTACCATATTAACCTAAACGCACTACAAATGTGTAACCAAAACTACATGGTCTGACAAGTAGCCATTTTAATCGTACGTACTAATAACAAAAGAACAAACACACCAAAAACTATACCCCAACTGCATGCATCCCCAAGCATGCATTCCCACAAGCGACCCTACTGATAACAAACGAATAGACCAATCAAAATAACCATTTTGTCATGATTTGGATGGTTTTACTATCATTTATGTTAGTTGTACTCAGCCCCTTTACAGTATAACATGAAGAAAGAAATAAGGGTTGAAGTTTAAACCGCTCACATCAGTTCTACCTATAGAAACTAGAAAGGATCATGATTTTATGTTTTTAAGAGTAGTAAATAGGCCCAAGTACCGTTCTTTATTAAAGTTAATAAAACTTGATTTGTGTTTATTTCATAACATCTTGATCCTATATATTTTAATTACCAAAATCACAAGTTATTTTAGAGGTGGTAATATATAATGTTGGTGTAATCTATGTCCCACATTGGAAGGGAATAGAAAGAAATGTATCTATATAGTGCTCTAGTTTTTGTTTCATTTTACTAGCTAATACATTTTTATTTATTATTATTTTGGTTTTGAATTAAATGTCAACTATTTTACTTTGGTTCGTGAGAATATTACGTGTGTATTTTCATACTTAAATTAATCAAAATGTTTTTTTAATTGTTATTATGATATTTTATTAATGGACAGTGCAATAGTTTCATATTCATTAAGAGTAATGCTAGATCCACCAAAATTTTACAAACTTAGAGTAAGGGGTGTCGTGGGTTGCCCACTTCTTTGCATTTGGGCCCACGTGTGCCACATCACCTCCACATCACTCCAACACACTCAATTAAAAATACCCCCCAATCACAATTAACTCAAACCTCTTCATTTGGGCCACATCCACCCACTTAAAAACACAAACACAAACACAAAAGAAACACATTAACAGAAAATCATTTGTGTTGTTCCTCGTCGTTTCAGTGGCGAACATCCCAACGGCGGCCCAGCTTGGTGTGGTGGCGAGGGCCAACGAAAAGTGGCGAGCCCTCCACGTCGGAAACGGCGAGAAACGAAATCTCCACACCCCTTGCTCTTAGATCCACAAAATGAGTAGGCAAGTGTAGTTATCCAATCATATTGCACAATAATTTCTCTCTCTTACTTTTTACCCTCCATGTCTAGTTGATAACTCATAATGTGGATATAATTTTGTAAAGTTTTTGTGGATCTATCATTGCCCATTTATTAAACTATGTGAAACTTGAAAGTAAAAAATTTAACTTAGGACAAGAGAGTATCCAGATAACTTTAATAGTGACAACCTTATTTACCTCATTCACTTACAAAAAGGCTAGCTAAGGCAATTGCTAAGAGTGTGGCATGAACCAAAATGTACATTTGAATGAACTGCTCCATCAATATGGATTCAAATTAGAGCCTCTCCTTGCCCCACATCGGAAGATTAAAGAAAGAAATGTGTGTATATATACACAAGATTCCAGTAAAGTATTTGTGCTGGAAAAGGTTGTAGACAGTGTTGATAAACATTCTCTCCCCTTTTCCAACTTCTTATTATTTCATTTAATTGGGAATTTTTCAACACTTTTTATTGGTAATTGTTATATTTTTTGTATTTCATTTTACTTTGGGCTTTGCAAACATTTTATTGGTAACATGTTTCCAAGTGCTCATATACAAACCATTTGACTTAATAGGGGTTTGCTCATACTTATAGCTAATTTCTAACATAGAAACAACCATTTAACCTAATAGGGGTTTGCTCATACTTATAGCTAATTTCTAACATAGAAACAAGAATGTCACTTTAGCTTAAAGTATGATGGTGAGAAATAACCATTTCTTTTTGTGATAAAAGATTTTACCTCGGTAAATATATTCACACCAAAAAAATAAATCGTTAAGTACAAAGGAATATGGTTGAGTACACTACAAATGTGTAACCAAAACTACAAGGCTTGACAAGTAGCCAATTTAATCGTACGTACTAATAACAAAAGAACAAACACACCAAATACTATACCTCAACTGCATGCATTCCCACAAGCGACCCTACTGATAACAAACGAATAGACCAATCAAAATAACCATTTTGTCACGATTTGGATGGTTTTACTATCATTTATGTTAGTTGTAGCAAGCGTGCTTGCGGCAACTTATACAGTTGGTGATAACACAAGATGGGCGACTCCAACCACGCTGCTTGGGCTTCCCAACAAACTTTCGTTGTTGGCTCTGGGAACTTTGTATCTTTATGATGTTTGTATGTTTGTTCAGTTAATAATTCATGGTAAAGTGCGTCTTTGAAACATGAGAGGGTTCAATCTGAGGATTACTTATTTAAAATTATTTAAGTGACGCATTTTACCAAGTAGGCTTTTTTTCTCATAAGACTGTCTACGAGTACATCTTTGAGGGTGCCCAAAGAAAGGATTGAAACACTCACAAATACTCTTGTTAGGGTGTGTACATCTAAGTCAAAGATTCATCCTATCTAGATAACTTTAACAGTGAAAACCTCATCTACCTCATTCACTTACAAGAATTTAGCTAAGCCAATTGCTAAGAGCGTGACATGAACCACTATGTACATTGAATGATGTGCTCCATTACTATGATACGAAATAATGTTGTCAGCATATGAAGGAGTGTCGGAACAGGTAACGGTAGTTTTGGAATAACCTCACCAATGCCACAAATGTTTATAGCGGAGACGCATTGACAAATAGCTTGCCAATTCCGGGTAATTACTACTCGTTTAGGGTAATGTTGGCAAGCAAAATTTGAATACTTGAATTCGTTAGTGGCCACTCTGCCATAAAAATGCATGAATATAACCACAATAGACATGATAAACACCACCTAATGCAAATTTGTGCTTCTCATTTTTCGACCTTACAAGAAAAGACAAATCAAAGTACCCTCTCCTTGTCATGCTTAGTATGTGAAAGTTGTGATATGAGGGTTGGTGTTATGTCCCACATCGAAAGTTAAATAAAGAAATGTGTTTATATATACATAAAGTTTCTACTTAAACATCAGTTTGATGTGTTCTATACTATGTTCATATCCAAACTTTTTGACTTATAGCGACTTTAGGAAGATAGTTTTTCATTATCCAATTGTTGCTCTTACTTATAGCTAGTTTCTAACAGAGACATAAAAACATATCTTTAGCATAAAAATGGTAAGAAATAACTATTTTTCATGCTTTGAATAACTATACTTTCATCTAGGTTAGATGTACCAAGCGTGTTTGAGGCAACCAACACAATTGGTGATCACACCGGATGAGCGACTCCAACCAATGGCGATCCTTATCGTTGTTAGTGATGTTTTAGTTATTACTTAATTATATAGAGTACTTAATAACTTAAGATTTTTTTTTATAAAGATGTTGTTTTTCTTGTTCTATTCCATCATTTTACGGATTATGATCACTGATAACATTTGAAAACTAATGATAGTTGGGCAATGTTTAGATTAATTCATGCTACATGTTCTTACTTGACTACTTGTGTAGTATTGTTGTCATATTTTCTAAGATTGATTATTCTATTTGTAGTATTCAAATTCGTCAATGGCAGTCACACGGTGGCCAACGTTACGAAATCCTCATTCAACGGGTGCAACACAGGAAGTTCTCTTTCAATACAGACTGCCGGCCCTGCAAGTTTCACCATAGACAAAGTCGGTTCATACTATTTAATTTGCACAATACTTAACCATTGTTCTCAAAACTAGAACTTGTCTATCAACGCTAACGGTAACACCAATACTAGCACTGCCAGCACCCCTCCTTCTCCTGGGTCTCCTCCCTCTTCTCGTCTACCTCCTCCACCGGGGAAGATTGGAGCTAGTGCATTGGCTATGGTATGGGAACTTTGTCTCTAATGTTTAGGCTTGATGATGTAATCAAACTAGTTCAATTCTTATTCGTCACACTTTTAGTTATGTTTCTTATTTCTCTCCGTCTTATTTAGACTTTTCCTTAAAAGTGTATTGTGAACATGGGTATCAGAAAATGTACCTTAAATTACTTACTTTGCGAGTCTGTTTTTGAGTCTGATCTCTGATGGAATAGGCCCTAAGGTAGTAGTTTGTCAAAATATATAAAACCAGTTTTGCGTTTATTGCATAACATGTCATGTATATTTTAATTACCAAAATCACAACATCTACAGATAGAAAGATATATCTTTCAGCACACAGAGGTCGTATTATATAATATTGGTGCAATCTATATATGTCCCACATCGAAAGTGAAGAAAAGAATTGTTTGTATATATTCAAAAGGTTTCTAATGTTAACCAAGTTGGTAAATTATGTTTTGGTAGCATATATAACCATGGTCACCAAAACATTCTTTTATCTCCTTTTTAACGCGAGCAAATAGTTACATATAGCGCTCCCTTCCTAGTGTATTGTTTTAGTTACGAGTAAATGTCAACTATTTCATTTTAGTTTGTCTCAAATTAAGTTTGTTTTGGTAAATTATGTTTTGGTAGCATATATAACCATGGTCACCAAAACATTCTTTTATCTCCTTTTTAACGCGAGCAAATAGTTACATATAGCGCTCCCTTCCTAGTGTATTGTTTTAGTTACGAGTAAATGTCAACTATTTCATTTTAGTTTGTCTCAAATTAAGTTTGTAATTTAAAAATTAATGAACTTGAATGTTTTTTATCGATGCATAGTGTAATAGTCTCAGAAATAGTTACATATAAGTAGGTTGGATTGTATATATGTTTTTGTACAAAAATAATCTGCTATAAAAGTATTGTAGCTGATTGTAAACTTTCTCCTAAATAACACAACAATTGACATTGGTTATAGGTTTAATATCTGTGGGAACGGATCCACTAAAAACAAAAAATAAAATGAGAAGAATAAGAAGAATTTGTAACCACACATTTGAAATAAGGGGGAGAATTTTAAGGGGATATGCATTTATTTTTGTAGATGCATCTAAAATAAGTGGTTGTGGTTTCTTCTCATCATTCTTATTCTAATTTTTCTTCTCATTTGATCCTAACTCTAATATTTGTTTGTAAAGGGTATAACATTGCTTTGAATAAACTAAAAATTAACCTAATTTTAAAATCTTGAGTTTTAGGTCAAATTTGATCTTGGTGGATTGGATTGGCTTTCTGTACTTCTTGTCTCTTGTTGTTGATGGAAAAGGGTCCGGAAGAGGAGGATTTAAGCTCAATTTTGGACAATTTGGCTGATAAGATTAAAGTGATGCAAGGGGGGAACCTCATGACAATTTGGCTGATGTGGGTACGAGTGGGGAGGACAAGCAAACGAAGCCGGATTCGTATGCTAATGTCCTTAATGCGGACCAAAAGAGTAAAAAGGTAAATTTTCATTCTCTATGTACTAATGAATCTGTTGACGGGGCTGATTTGACAATTCTTATGGCTACTGTTGAGCAAGCTAACAATAGGTTTGCTAATACTTTAGTGGGATACTTTATTGGAAAGCGCCTTGCGTTCCCGATTGTTGAAAACTATGTGAAGAACATGTGGGCGAAATTTGGTTTTATGAGGGTCATGATGAACTCGAATGATTTTTTCTTCTTCAAATTTGACTCGCAAACCGGTATGGAACGAGTTCTTGAAGAAGGACCGTGGATGATTCTAAATGTCCCAATAATGTTAAACACTTGGTCACCTGAGATGAGCTTGACTAAGGATGACATTACTAGTGTGCCAGTGTGGGTGAAGTTGCACGATGTTCCAATTGTTGCATTTACGGAAGATGGGCTAAGCATGATCGCTACAAAGCTTGGTAAGCCGATTATGTTGGATGCATATACTAGCACTATGTGTTTAGAATCTTGGGGCCGTTCTAGTTATGCTAGAGCTCTTATTGAAATCACCTCGGATCAAGAATTTAAAGAAAATCTAATTATTGCTATCCCTCGTCTTAATGGCAAGGGTCACAAGATGGAAACTATTCGGGTGGAATACGAGTGGCAACCTCCTAGATGCGCACATTGTAAGATCTTTGGAAATTCTAATGAGCAATGCCCAAAAAATATTAAGGTAGTTCATCCAAATGATGCCAATGAGGAGGGTTTTGTAACAGTAACGCGTAAAGGTGGTAAAGGTAAAGTGGGCGCTCGTCAACCTGTTAAGCATATTGATGGTGTGAAACTATATAAGTCAAAGCCTAGTTATTATTATAGACCTGTTCAGAAAGCTACAAAAGCGAATGACCATGAGGCTTCAACTTCTAATAACGTAAATCAGGTAGAGCTAAGAAACGCATATGATGCTTTAAAGAATTCAGATAATGTTTTTGATCAGGTTGGTGGCAGTTTGAACTTAGATCAAGAGAAGTATGGGGATAAATCGGCTGGTGGAAATGGTAGTGAGAGCGATGAGGTAGAAAATGTTTTTGATGAAACGTCTAAATACATGGCACCAAATCCAAAGGGGGCAAGCACTCCCGTATGTGATGTTTTTTAATGTATAAAATCGCTTCTTGGAATATAAGGGGAATGAACCAAACCCTTAAACAAAGTGAGGTTCGGCAAGTCATTATGGAGAATCATTTATCTATTTGTGCTATGTTAGAGTCTCACGTAGCTTCTTCTCGGTTAGATAAGCTATGTTCGTGAGTTTTCTGTAAGTGAAATTGGACGTCGAACGGGAATCTGTGTAATAAAGGCTGTCGTATTATTTTGGGTTGGAATCGGGATGATGTGGATATTATGATCATTTCTCAATCCGACCAAGTCATGCATACCCAATTAGTGTTTAAAGCTGATAAATAGATGTTGTTTTGCTCTTTCGTGTATGCCCATAACCGATATACACATAGACGAGTATTGTGGCAGAATTTAAGCACTCATAAGGCTTTTGTTCGAGGCGCACCATGGTGTTTAATGGGTGATTTTAACTCGGCTCTTAATCTTGAAGATAAGGTAGTTGGAACATCGATTATTGATATCTCTATGCGGGAATTTAAAGAGTGTGTGGAAGAAATTGAGGTTTCGGATGTGAATAAGTCTGGTTTACATTTTACGTGGAATCAAAAGCCGAAAGGGGATCATGGGATTTTAAAGAAGACCGATAGAATTATGGCGAACTTGGACTTTAATGATAAGTTTATTGGTGCTAATGCTATATTTCAACCATACCGAATATCGGATCATTCTCCGGCTATTTTAAGGATCACAAAGGTGTCGAAATTTAGACCTAAATCGTTTAAGTTCTCTAATCTTCTTGTTCATAATACTAATTTCAAAGATGTAGTATCATCAGCATGGAACCTGGATGTTGTGGGCTGTAACATGTACCAGTTGGTAAGAAATCTTAAAGCTTTACAGAAACCCTTAAGAAAACTTCTACGTGATAAGGAAATTTACATGACCGAGTATCTCGTCTTTGTGCGGAATTAGATGTTGTCCAAACAGCTCTTGATGGTGACTCGTCGAATCCTATCCTTCGCAAGGAAGAGGCCTTTTATTTGCAAGCTTTCAATGATGCTCTGCTTGACGAGGAAAGATTTCTTAAACAGAAAGCCAAACTGGAATGGCTCCGTGTTGGTGATTCTAATTCCGCATACTTTCATAAAGTAGTGAAGAATCAAGTGTCAAGGAGTCGTATTGACATGGTTATGAATTCCCAAGGCAACCTGGTTGACGGTGAAGAGGTTCAAGAGGCTTTTACAGCTCATTATACTTCTTTTCTTGGCCAGTGTGGTACTACTAGTGACATTAATACTCATGACCTGTTTATGAACCGCCTTTCTGGTCAACAAGCTGATGATATGATCCGAGACGTGTCTAGTGAGGAAATCAAATCGGTGATCTTCTCCATGGGAGATGACAAGTCGCCGGGTCCAGATGGGTTCACTGCTGCGTTCTTCAAACACGCTTGGGACACAGTTGGGACGGAGGTTGTTAATGCGGTTCAGGAATTCTTTATTACTGGTAAGCTTCTCAAAGAAGTTAATCACACTATTATTGCTCTCATCCCGAAGGTATCTTCTACAACTCGAATTACTGATTATCGGCCTATCTCTTGTTGTAACGTGATTTTTAAATGCATTAGTAAGATTATTTCGAACCGGATTAAGGATAGTCTTATTAATTTGGTTAGTGTAAACCAATCAGCATTTGTGCCGGGTAGACGGATATCGGATAACATTCTTTTAACTCAAGAGCTAATGCATAATTACCATCTCGATAGAGGCCCGCCTCGCTATGCGTTTAAAGTTGATATTCAAAAAGCATATGACACTGTTGATTGGGGATTTTTAAACGCGATTTTAGTGGGCTTTGGATTTCACACTAGAATGATTTCTTGGATTATGGAGTGTGTCACCACGACTTCATTTTCTTTGAATATTAATGGTGAGTTGTATGGTTTTTTCAAAGGAAAGAGGGGTGTTCGCCAAGGTGACCCACTATCTCCATACTTATTTACACTTGTTATGGAGATTCTAACTCTTATTTTGAAGCGCAAGGTTCGTAGTACGGATGAATTTTTTTACCATCACCAATGCTTGAATCTTGATATTATTTATCTATGCTTTGCGGATGACTTATTTCTTTTTGCTCATGGTGATGTGAATTCAGCTCGTTTGATTATGGAAGCCCTTAATGAGTTTAAGAGTGCTTCGGGTTTAGTTCCTAGTCTCTCAAAGAGTACGGTTTACTTCTGTAATGTGCTTAATTATACAAAGCTTGCTATTCTTAATATTCTTCCATTTGAAGAAGGTAAGCTCCCTGTGAAATACCTTGGTGTTCCTTTAGTTTCCACGAGACTTGTTTATAGAGATTGTAAGGAGCTTGTGGAAAAGGTCCAAAATAGAATTGGTGATTGGAAGAACAAGTTTCTTTCTTTTGCGGGGCGTTTACAACTTGTTCAATCGGTTCTATCATCCATGCATGTTTATTGGTCATCGATGTTCATTCTCCTTCTCGCATAATTATGGATATTGAGCGGCTCATGAGAGGCTTTCTTTGGTGCCAGGGAGAAATGCGATGTGGTAAAGCTAAAGTCTTTTGGGATTCGATTTGCTTGCCAAAAACTGAGGGAGGGTTGGGCATTCGTAGGCTAGAGCTCTTTAATGTGGCTCTTGTGACATCTCATATATGGAGTATCCTTACGCTCAAAGAGTCTCTTTGGGTCAAATGAATTCATACACATAAGCTTCGTGGCCGAAACTTTTGGGATATTCCTTTTAGGGGAAATATGAGTTGGGGGTGGCGGAAATTACTTCAAGTCAGACCTTTGGTGCGTAAATTTATTTGGTCTAGAATTGGTAATGGTTCCTCTACTTCGGTTTGGTTTGATAATTGGTGCCCACAAAGCCCTCTAAGGGATATTCTAACTGTTCGAGATATAACGAGAGGTGGTCTTCTCTTATCAAGTACATTGTCTGATGTAATTTTAGATGGTAAATGGGTCTGGCCAACTGAATGGGCTACTAGATTCCCATCTATATATAACCTTACTGCTCCATGTATTGATGATACAAAACAAGATACTTTGTATTGGAGAAATTCACATGGGATGGAAAAAAGATTTTCGGTTGGAATAGCATGGGAGGACATTCGACCGAGAGGAAATGAAACCATATGGACCCATATTGTTTGGTTTTCAAACTGTGTCCCTCGGCATGCATTTCATCTATGGCTTGTTATGAAGCGTAAGCTCAAGACACAAGATTTATTGAGATAATGGGATGTTAGTCCTTCGACTAACTTAAACCTGTTTCAATGTCCGTTATGTGACTCTCAACCCGACTCGCATAATCATTTGTTTTCGAATGCTCGTATTCTTCACATGTATGGTTTGGTGTGGTGTCTAGAGCTGGAATGGACATTGCCTCGTGTGCTTTGGACACTATTGTTTCTTGGTTAATTCCCATTGCAGAGAAAAGGTCTATCTTAAGCATTGTTGCAAAACTTGTTTTGGCAGCCTCTACGTATTTTATTTGGCAAGAAAGGAATTCCCGTTTATTCATGCATAAGAAACGTTCGCAAGACCAGCTTGTTGATGTTATCTTTACAACTGTTCGGCTCAAGCTTTGCACATTCAAGTTCAGAAAACTAGGCGCGTGGAGAATGCTTTGGAAAAATGGAATTTATCATATGCACTTATTCAAGATAGAGTGACCGGTACGTAGTAATAGTTTTAGCCTAGTCAATAGGTGTCGTTTGTTTATTATTTTTTTGGCTAGGCTACTGAGGTGCCTTGAGATTGGTTTGTCAATCTCTTGTAGTATTGGTTGGAAGCACATTTATGGTGCGTTTGTTTGTATAGTCAATATGGTTCTTAGCCATATTGCCTAAACTTTATTGGTTGATCAATATATTTTACCGGGGTAAAAAATCCCTTACCCAAAAAAAAAATTAAGAGAAAATTGTTCAACCTACTAATTTTAGCACACCATTCTTCATTGATTCAGTTAAGAATAAATTTTCCAAAACAGTAGTCGCCTAATGATGAGTGACACTATGATTAATCGAAGCAACACTTTATGTTGGTATTCCGTTGGTGATTTCATTGGTCATTACAGACGGATTCGGTTCCGTCTGTGAATCCGTCAGTGTTGCCCAATTTTCTAGTAATGAACTGGTTAACAAAACATTTAATGAAATACTTAAGCTAATTATGTTATCTTTGTTTATTAGCTAGACTAAGTCACCTTTTTTAAGGAAAAAATTAGCTTTTCTAAGAAGCTTCTAATTCGGGCTAAAAGATGTTCATCATACAAAATTTATATTAGACTTTTCAGGACGCTTACATGTGGAGAAGTTCCGGCACAACGAGCGGGCATGTAAAACCTCGTTAACACCGATCCTATGATAACTTTGTAACTTTTGTTTTGTGTGCAAATGATCGACTCATTAAAAGTTAACGAGGGATTTTTGAGGCCTGATGGACTAAACGTGGCCAAATTTTGCAACAAGTTAAACATGTTTTCTTAATTAAACATATACCATAGTGAGTAGCGGCATCAGCTTCCAGTAATGGTGACGATTTTGTTTGAGTAATTAGACCAGTCCCGTGACTATTGTCAATGCAAACTCGTTATCAAAACAAGTTGGTGGATTATATGGGTTAACCCATTTATCTAAGCAAGTTTGTAGTCGGAAAAATGTTGTCGACATTGAATGACGTGCTCCATTACTATGAATCAGAAAATTTTTATCGACATACGAAGGAGTATTGGAATGGGTAACGGCCTAACGGGTAAACGGTTAGTTTTGGAATAACCTCACCGATGTTTATAGCGTAGGCGCATTGACGATTAGCTTGCCCATTTCAGGTAATTACCACTCGTGTAGGCCTTAGTGACGATTCTCTATTAAGCTAAAATTGGATAACATCAATTCAATGTTCATGATCACATGATAACTGAGTTGAATATATCCAACTTTTTTTATTCGTAACCTTTTTGTATTTCATTTTACGTGGGGCTTCAACATATTTTTTATAGCGACTTTATAGGGGTTTAGGAAGATAGATTATCATTATCTATTTATCCATTTGTTGCTCTGAGGATTACTTATATGTGAATGTAATTAATTAAGTGACACATCTTACCAACTAGGCTTTTTTCACCGAAATTTACGAGAACATCTTTGAGGGTAGTCAAAGAAAAGATCGAAATGATCACATGGGATACTCTCTGTTGGAATTAGATATCATGACAATCAAATAAATAATCACAAAACATCATAGAACACATGCGGAAACGTATAGGATTTATTAACGAATAATTAATTAACATAAGAAAATATGTGTACCTTACTTGATTCTAGCCGAACAAGAATCAAATCCACAAACTAGCAATGGAAGAACCCTAATTTGATTTAATTAGGATTATATGAATTACCCCTTACCGTTTTGTAATTCAATCCAAGAATAATAACAATATTGTGTTATTACCACTTTCTTGTACACACGTACTAAACCGAATTAGAGTAATGCTAGTTTTGATAAAACAAATAACTTGTTTATTGGAAAAGTGATGGTGATCGACACCCAAGGGAGGTGGCCGATCGGTTTGAGAGCAAAACACACACAAAATAAGTTTTAGGGTTTAGCTAATGAGCACAAGAGATAATTTACAAACGCCCTAGGTTTTGTATATACTCAAGCAAACTTGGTGAACAAGTTTGAGTCAAAGTTGGGTTGGGTTTGGTCCTTGTGGCCGATCGGTTTCATAATCCCACAAGGGATTCCGGAACCTTCCCATCTTTTGCAATTTAGTCCTTTTCCAAATACATTTAACGCCCGCTAGTCCATTACATTAATTACTTAACGTCCGTTAGTTATTTCGTTTAATCATTAAATAAATATAACGTTTATATTTAATTATTAACTTTTAATTCTCATACGTAAAGTGTGCAATCCCGTGGTCTCGAGTTCGATCCTAACTCACGTCTACTAATTTATATCCATAAAACTAACACTCTCGTCAGGGCGCTAACATATGATTAAAAGACCCGTCCTCTCCGGATAGCTTTAACGGTGAAAACCTCATTTACCTCACTCACTTACAAATAGGTTAGCTAAGCCAATGGCTAAGAGTGTGGCATGAACCACGATGTACATTGAATGGCGTGCTCCATTACTATGAATCAGAATAACGTTGTCGAGATACGAAAGAGTGTTGGAATGGGTAATGGGTAAACGGTTAGTTTTGAAATAAGATCCTCAATGCCATAGATGTTATACCAGAGACATATTGACGAGTAGTTCGCCAATTCCAGGTAATTACAGCTCGTTTAGGTATTTTTGGCAAACAAAAGACGAATTGTTGAATTCACTGGTAGTCACATTGCCATAAAAACGCATGGATGTAACCACAATAAACAAGAAGAAAACCACCTTATGCAAATTAGAAACTCTCACTTTTGGACCTTACCGGAGAAGGTAAATCAAAACTGTGATTGGGGGGGGGGGGGGATCATTGGAGTCTTCAGATATATATGATATATCTGTGTCCCACATCGGAAGATAAAAAAAAAAAAAAAAAAAAAAAAAAAAAAAAAAAAAAACTTTTATGTATATATACATAAGGTTTCTGAATCATTAGCAATAGCTATGAATTATTTGAGCATTGTTCATGATCAATTTCTAATTCTTTGTAGCTATTTTTATTAGTGATTGTAATTTTTGTATTTCATTTTACTTGGGCTTTTTAAACATTTTATTGGTAGCGTGTTTTCTAGTATTCATATATCCAAACTATTTGACTTTATAGGGCTTTGCTGATACTTTATAGCGACGTTAGGAAGATAGTTTTCATTTTCGATTTGTTGCTCTTGGTATAGCTAATTTCTAACATAGACATACAAACGTGAGTTCATCTTAAAGATGGTGAGAAATAACCATTTTGTCCCTTACCGGGTCGGGTTAAACCGAGTTTTAAAAAAAAAACTTGTCGGGTTGTTTTGACCCGAACCCGATAACCCAACATTTTTATTTAGGGTTAGATACATAATGTTATCGAGTCAACCTGATAAGACCGGAAACCCAAAAATGTAATTTTTTCAATACAGAGATCCCAGCCAAAGAATCATACACCATCTCTGGTTGCAACTAACATATTGTTATTTTCAAGCATTTTATGTATCTTATAACGTATTCAATGATGTGTTGAAGTTAATAAAGAACTACTAAAGATATTGTACTTACAAATGAGATTGAGTTAAGTAAATAACGTCATGTTTCTTTACTTGCAGAGTTGCATTCACCTAATATAACTCCCAGATTTTATCTCCTGCCATTGTTCCGATAACTCGATCAAAGAATTGAAGATTGTTTCAAAATATTAACCAAATGATATTAATTAACCATGTATTTGTATTTGCGTAACCTTTTTCTCCTGCCAATGAACTCTGATAGACAAAGTAGTAATAGATAACAATTGGCGGGATCGAATGCCGGTTGAGAGTATTGAATGTTGTATATAAGAGTATTGAGCAATGGCCACATATATATAATTCAAACTATGAACTGAAAAGAAACCATCTAGGCATCTACTCTTGTAGTTTTTATCTATTCTACGTACCTCTGGGAGCTACTGTTAAGTATTGTTTTTAGTTTAGATTTAGAGGTAAACAAGTATAGATCAAATACTGTTTTATACTTGATAACCCGACTCACCCGACCGGAACCCAATATTCGGTTTCATAATCGGTTCGGGTTGCGGGTCACTTTAAAAATTCAAAACCCGATTCAACCGGACCTGATAACACCCCTACCCTCAACGGCGCTGACGTTACGATGCCACTACACCCACACCCCCGGGTGTGGTCAAACATGAAATGGAAGAGAAGGAGTTGACTTTTTGTGAATTTTTTTCTAATAATGTTTGTATTTATGGTGTGTGTAAATTTTCATTTTTCATAATTTACTTTTTGTTTTTTTATTAAATTTTTGTTGCAATCTTTATTTTAATATGAATGAACGAAACATAGTTTGGTTCAAAAAATATAAAAGAAATTAAATGGTGAGGCCAAAAAACTAGAAATGGCTTGAGCCACTACTAAAAGGATATTTTAGTATGTAAATGTGAAATGCCGAAGTCGCGGTGAAGTGTCAAAACAACTTGAGCCACCACATGTGACACTCTCAGCACAAGTGAACTTTCCAACATCACTTTTGTTATTTTCGAACTAAAAATTGTTAAAAAAAAATCGAGATTAGTAACATGAGTATGTTGGTTTTATGGATATAAATTAGTAGACGTGAGTTAGGATCGAACTCGAGACTTTGGGATTGCACACTTTACGTATGAGAATTTAAAGTTAATAATTAAATATAAATGTTGTATTTATTTATTTATTAAACGAAATAACTAACGGACGTTAAGTAATTAATGTAATGGACTAACGGTCGTTAAATGTTTATGGAAAAGGACTAAATTGCAAAAGTTGGGAAGGTTCCGGAATCCCTAAGGGATACTAAAACCGATCGGCCATCAAGAAAAGGAAACAAGGACCAACTTGTTCACCAAGTTTACTTGGGTATATATACAAGGCTAGGGGTCTTGTTTTTCTATCTCTTGTGCTCATAAGCTAAACCCTAAAATTGTTTTGTGTGTGTTTTTGTCTCCAAAACCGGTCGACACCTCCATTAGGGTCGATCCAAAGCTTTTCCACATTAACAAGTTATTTGTTTGATAAAAACTAGCGGTACTTTAATTCGGTTTAGTACGTGTGTACAAGAACTTAGTAATAACATACTTTTGTTATTATCTTGGATTGAATTACAAAACGGTAAGGGGTAATTCACATAATCCTAACTAAATCAAATTAGGGTTCATCCGTTGCTAGTTTGTGGATTTGATTCTTGTTCGGCTAGAATCAACAAAGGTACGCATATTCTTTATGTTAATTAATTATTCGTTAATACATCCTATACGCTTCCGCAATATTACTTTGATGTTTTGTGATTATTTATATGAATGTCTTGATATATAATTCCAACAGTGGCATCACGAGTCATTGGTTTTTAATGAGTAATTAATTACATAAACGCGTAATAAAACAAATACTTGTATGTTGTTTGCTATGTTAATCTAGGGTTTATGTTTTTTTTATGTTTTGGTCGAATTTTTTTTATAAATTGGGGCGTACATATTTTTTTTTAAAATCGACATATACATAAATTTTTTAGGGTTTTGAAAATTGTTTGCTAACCTTATTAAAACCTAGAATTAATATTGATTACGTGATTAATTCATGAATAATTTGTTATGTGTCATGGAATTTTTATATGCGATCTTGTGGCTTACTTGTATAATTGTTATGATATCCATGATTATACATGCATGTTAGTCATGGATAAGTTGCTTTGATATATTGTTTAATTGTTGAGACATATTTATTTATGATAAATCTTGAATTGGGGAAGACTCCAATTAATAGATTAATGAATCAATTATGTGCAATTTGGTATAAATTAATTAAGGGTTTACGCAATCGATTCATCGATGTATGTGGCTCACTTTCTATTGCTGGAGTGAAAACCCTAAATTAATCTATACATTAATTTAACCTAGATATTGATTATTAATAGGATTTTATCGAATAAGTTGCATGTGGCTACTTGTTTACACGTATAAATTGTTTATTATGTGCGCATTGTTTTTTAGTAGTTTATTTTTTATTTGTTACTTGTTTGTTTATTATGTTAGACAGTTTTAAGCAAAGGGTAATTTTGAATAGAAAAATAATACGGACTAAACAATGGCGAAATTTAATTGTTTTGGAAGAGTTAAGTTGTCAATATAGTTTAATTGATTGGTGACTTTGGTACAATGACTGAACGGCTCACCCATTCGAATGAACTAATAAAAGGGGTTTAAAGAAGTGCGCATAGTCACACTGAATGGATGTCTTAGGTTGTGCTTTAGCGCGTACCTGGTCCTCTGCCCCCTGTAAGTTCGAGTGGAGCTACTTAGTAAGCCATATAATGTGCAAGCTCATCTTAAGGGCGAATTAGTTTTAATTCCATGCGCCACTTCGGTGGTAATTATCCGAAACACTAAGTGTTTACACTTATGCAAAAGTACGGTATAATGGATGATAATTAATACTAAATTCCTTGATTGGTGAACCCAATACCTCAATCAAAACTTTGATAATTAGATCTTTATGAATTGGTAATAAAAAGTTTTTTATTAAAATTATGCTACAAGATGAATGCATGACATCTTTGTACATATTTGATTTGACCACATAAAATCAAAAACTAGTACCCTTTTAAAATTAAGAATATGCCATCTAATTAAAAGAACACTTGAAGTTGCAATTTACGTCATGACAGTACTTGGCGAGATTGTAATGGAGAGGTAAATCTCTATGTAAAGTCAGACCTTACATGGACATATTTGCAGTTTTTTAAGTTAGACACTTAAGTTGAGTAGGAAGTGAGACCTGGACTCAATGGCATAAGATGGGATGAAACATGTTTATATTTGCAATAGCGTTGGAAAATATAAATCCCATAATGATCTAGGAGTTGGAAATTGTTTGCCAATTAATGTTCGACAGATTACCTTATTATATGCGTTTGTTGCTAGCAGATCAACTGATGTAATGAACCTATGATAATTTGGATCCTAGTTTTCGAGAAAATTATATGGTTATATGTTTATATTACCGTTGGGTATATTTATTTTCTTGAAAAGTGTATTATCGAAAATACTAATACTTTGAACTTTTTTCTGTAGAAATGGCTCAAAACACCGATAACACTAACACTGCTCTAAATTCTGCGTTCAAAAGCTTTTTTGATCGAGAAAAGTTGACTGGCTCTAAGAATTTCAATGATTGGCACCGCTCTTTGAGAATTGTCTGTAGAGTTGCTGATCGTATGAAATATCTTTATGAACCTTGCCCTGCTGAACCAACTGGTCCTGAAGCTACTCAAGCTCAAAAGGACGAGTGGAAACTGGAGTATAAGCGTCATAATGATGTGGCTTGTCTTATGTTGGGAACAATGGAATCTGCTCTTCAAAAGCAGTTCGAACATTATTTCCCATATAATATGCTCAATGAACTTCGAACTATGTTTGAGAAACCAGCTGCCGTCGAGATTTATGACTTGACCGACGCGTTACACAGCTGTAGGCAGGGAGAGGGTAAACCCGTAAGTGCTCATGTGCTGGAAATGAAAGGTTACATGGACCAGCTAAAAGCACTTGGCAAAACTTATGAGGATGACATGGCTGTGAATCTGATTAATCGATCCCTTAACAAGGATTTTAATGGTTTTGTCAGAAATTTCAATATGCACTGCGTGGGGAAGACAGTTACTGACCTACACGCATTGCTCATTGATTATGAGAAAGGGTTGCCTCAAAAGGTTCCTACCGCCCAGGTACTTGCTATTCAGGGTGGAAGAATTAATAAGCCAAAACCGCAGCGTGCGAACAACAAGAAGGGGAAGGGTAAGGGAAAGGTTGACAAAGGCAAACAGGTGATGGCCTATCAACCTCAACCCAAGAAGAACCCTACTCCTAGGAAGGATAATCCTAAAAAGGATCAAGCATGCCACCATTGCAAGACAGTTGGGCATTGGAAGAGAAACTGTGCTCTCTATCTTGATGAATTGCGGACAAATAAGATGAACGCTGGGTCCTCGGGCGCCGGTTCTTCAGGTAATTTATTTGTCATTGAATTATTTACTCTAAATCATAATAATTCCTGGGTATATGATACGGGCTGTGGTATTCACATTTGTAATACACTTCAGGGGTTTAGAGTGGAAAGGAAGCTTGCCTATGGGGAGCAATATCTGCACGTGGGAAATGGCGCACATGCAGCTGTTGAAGCCATAGGAACGTTTAGTTTAGTATTGCCTTCGGGCTTAGTACTGTTATTGAACAATTGTCATTACGCACCTTCTATAATTAGAGGTGTTGTTTCCTTTTCAAGTTTGTTGGATGATGGTTTTACTCATACTATTTCAAGTAATGGAATTGATGTTTCTTTAAATGGTGTATTTTATTTTAAAGCAATTACTGTGAATGGTGTGTTTGAAATTGATATGATTGGAAATGTATCTAACAATAATAATAATTCAATGTTTAGCATTAACAAGAAGATAAAGTTAGACTTGAATTCTTCTTATCTTTGGCATTGTCGACTTGCTCATATAGGCAAGGCTCGCATGCATAAGCTACAACAAGAAGGGCTTTTGCAAAATATCAATGATGAATCATTTGATAAATGTGAGTCATGCATATCTGGGAAGATGACTAAGAAACCTTTTCATAGCAATATGGAGAGGGCTTCTGATCTACTTGGTCTTATTCATACTGATGTGTGTGGACCACTTAGACATGTGTCAAAGAGAGGTGCTAGCTACTTCTTAACCTTTACTGATGATTTCAGCCGTTATGGTTATGTTTATTTACTTAAGCATAAACATGAGGTGTTTGAAACATTTAAGGTTTTCAAAGCTGAAGTAGAACTGCAATTGGGAAAGAAGATTAAAGCTCTTCGATCCGATAGAGGAGGCGAGTATCTAAGCCAAGAGTTTAAAGATTACTTAGCTGAGAATGGAATTGTCCAGAATCTCACTTCTCCATATACTCCACAACAAAATGGTGTATCTGAGAGAAGAAATCGTACATTGTTGGACATGATACGATCTATGTTTAATCTTACCACTCTACCTTTATCCTTTTGGGATTATGCTTTAGAATCTGCTGTTCGTATTCTAAATATGGTTCCCACAAAGAAGGTTGATAAGACACCATATGAAATATGGCATGGTAAAGCTCCTAACCTGTCTTATTTAAAGGTCTGGGGTTGCGAGGCGTATGTTAGACGTGACTCAGCAGTAAACTCCAACAAAGATCTGTAAAGTGTATCTTCGTAGGATACCCTAAGGAAACTATGGGTTACTACTTTTACTATCCAACTGATAATAAAGTAATTGTTGCTAGGTATGGAGATTTTATTGAAAGAGATCTCGTATCTCAAGAATTCAGTGGGAGAGTTTATGATCTGGAAGATGATCATGAAGATGCATTGCCTTCTGAAAACACTAACGTACTTCCGGTAGAACCTGATAGTCTGGGTCCTCCACCAGAAGTTGAAGTGATTCCCGTTCGTAGATCCGTAAGGAATATACGTGCACCTGAACGTCTATGTCTTAACGTAGAGGTTGAGGAAACTATGTTAGGAGATCTTGGAGAGCCTACTAGTTATAAAGCTGCCATGGCAAGTCCTGACAAGGATAAATGGCAGGTTGCAATGAATGGGGAAATGCAATCCATGAGAGAAAATGAAGTCTGGGTAGAGGTTGACTTACCTCTAAACGCCTCAGTGGTTGGGAGTAAGTGGCTCTATAAGATTAAGACTGACATGGATGGCAATGTACACGTCTATAAAGCTCGTCTAGTTGCGCAAGGTTTTACTCAAACTTATGGCATTGATTACGAGGAGACCTTTTCTCCTGTAGCAGAGATTAGAGCTATTAGAATTCTCATAGCTATAGCAGCATACTATGACTATGAGATATGGCAAATGGATGTCAAAACCGCCTTCTTAAATGGTCGCTTAGATGAAGACATCTATATGAAGCAACCTGAGGGGTTTGTGAATCCACAATTTCCAAACCGTGTATGCAAACTTCAAAGGTCCATTTATGGATTGAAGCAAGCATCAAGGCAATGGAATAAAAGATTTGATGAAGAAATCAAAAGGTATGGATTTGTTCAAAATCTTGATGAGCCATGTGTATATCACAAAGTTAGTGGGAGTGATGTAATTTTCCTAATTCTTTATGTCGATGACATATTAATTATGGGAAAAGACATTCCAAGCATGCAAAATGTTAAGGCATATCTTGGGAAGTGTTTTTCCATGAAGGATTTAGGAGAAGCTGCATACATTCTGGGAATTAAGATCTACCGAGATAGGTCAAAGCGGTTAATTGGTTTAAGTCAAAGCGCTTACATTGATAAAATATTGAAGAGATTCAGTATGCAAAATTCCAAGAAAGGATATTTGCCGATGGAAGTAAAGCATGGCTTATGTAGCGATATGTGTGCTTCAGCACCTGCTGAGGTGGCACGCATGCAGAAAGTTCCTTATGCTTCGGCTGTAGGATCTATTATGTATGCTGTGAGATGCACAAGGCCAGATGTAGCGTTCGCTCAAAACATGACCAGTCGATATCAACAGAATCCGGGTAATCTTCACTGGATTGCTGTTAAGCATATTCTGAAGTATCTCAGAAATACTAAAGATATGTTTTTAGTGTATGGTGGAAATCCAGACACAGAGCTTGGTGTTACAGGTTACTGTGATGCGTCCTGGCAATGTGATAAAGATGATACGAAGTCTCAGACGGGTTATGTCTTTGTCATCAATGGAGGAGCAGTTGACTGGAAGAGCAAGAAGCAGAGTACGATTGCGATGTCTGCGACAGAAGCCGAATACATAGCTGCTTCGGAAGCTGCAATGGAGGCTGTTTGGATTAGGAAATTCATTTCAGGGCTTGGTGTTATGCCTTCAATTGAATCGCCTATTGATATGTATTGTGACAATTCTGCTGCAATCATATTTGCCAATGAACCTGGAGTCATGAAGGGCACCAGACATTTTCTACGGAAGTATCACTATGTTCGGGAACAAGTCCAGGAAGGTGAAATAAATCTACTGAAAGTTCACACAGATGATAACTTAGCTGATCCGTTCACTAAGGCTTTAGCTAAAGACAAGCTTGTAGGACTTGCCAATGGAATTGGACTTCGTTTAGCTAATAGTTTCATGCATAACTGTGATTAGTATTTGGATAAAGGATATTGTAAAACATTTACTATTTTAATGAAATAAAGTTTGGATTATGTTTATTTTCATTTATAATATTGTTGTCCTATATTTGCATGTTTAATCCGTGAGTAACTTAGTTATTCTAAATGTCCGTTGTCGATTAATGATATGGGAGTATCATTGAACTAAGACAAATCTGAGAGATGTGGTAGAATATACTTGAAAGTATATTGATGAGAATGCATACCAATTTCAGATGATATTCAATGAATTGAATATAGGACTTATCCCAACTACGTAATTTACTTTGTGGATATTGTTATAAGTAAATTATGAATAGTTATCCTCAGACTTGAGATACCAGATAAGTGTCATGAATGTAGTGCATTTCTGTGAAGCAACTTAACGCTATACGTAACTGGTAGTCATAAGGGTTGTTTTCAGAAATGTTACAAAGTTTGTGGGTTATTCTTGTAGTCAAGATAGAATTTGTTCCTTCAAATTTATTTGGAGTTTAATACTGCTGGGCCCCTCGTAGGGTTGACAAGATGTTTGTGCGGCCGCACCCAAATCTCCCCTAAATATGTTTAGATGATTCGGTAATCTTGGTCAATCACTTATAAACGAGAAACAGAATAGTTATATAAAGAATGACTTAATTCCATATCTTTATTTAACGTGGTATTAGAAACAAAAGGATAATAATAATGAGAAATCATTAAAAGGTTTTCCAGGAGCCTTGCTCGAGTTGTACTAGAGGCATCGAAGTGTTGCTAGACGCTAACCGAATGTGATCACTCTATTAAGATATATCCAAGTGGGAGCTGTTGGTTTTATGGATATAAATTAGTAGACGTGAGTTAGGATCGAACTCGAGACTTTGGGATTGCACACTTTACGTATGAGAATTTAAAGTTAATAATTAAATATAAATGTTGTATTTATTTATTTATTAAACGAAATAACTAACGGACGTTAAGTAATTAATGTAATGGACTAACGGTCGTTAAATGTTTATGGAAAAGGACTAAATTGCAAAAGTTGGGAAGGTTCCGGAATCCCTAAGGGATACTAAAACCGATCGGCCATCAAGAAAAGGAAACAAGGACCAACTTGTTCACCAAGTTTACTTGGGTATATATACAAGGCTAGGGGTCTTGTTTTTCTATCTCTTGTGCTCATAAGCTAAACCCTAAAATTGTTTTGTGTGTGTTTTTGTCTCCAAAACCGGTCGACACCTCCATTAGGGTCGATCCAAAGCTTTTCCACATTAACAAGTTATTTGTTTGATAAAAACTAGCGGTACTTTAATTCGGTTTAGTACGTGTGTACAAGAACTTAGTAATAACATACTTTTGTTATTATCTTGGATTGAATTACAAAACGGTAAGGGGTAATTCACATAATCCTAACTAAATCAAATTAGGGTTCATCCGTTGCTAGTTTGTGGATTTGATTCTTGTTCGGCTAGAATCAACAAAGGTACGCATATTCTTTATGTTAATTAATTATTCGTTAATACATCCTATACGCTTCCGCAATATTACTTTGATGTTTTGTGATTATTTATATGAATGTCTTGATATATAATTCCAACAGAGTATACACCATGTAGGCAAAAGGAGCCTTGTTTGAGTGTTCATCCAATCCATAAACAGCTTCTTAGGAGCAACGAATTCTTGTGTGTCACAATAATTACTTTGAAATTGCACATCCAATTGTCACATATATGCAAAAGTTCAAATGGTGTTTGGGATTGCTTATTCAAGTTACTTACTTATATTTGTAGCAAATAAACAATTTCGAGCGTTTGGATAAAACATTTTTTGTACTACTTATAAAAAACGTCGAATTCACTGATGGCCACATCGCCATAAAAATACAATATAATAAACAAGATGAACACCGCCTTATGCAAATTAGAGCTTCTCTTTATTTGACTATCCTCTCTTTGTTATGCTTTGGATTAATGGAGTCTTCAAATAGATATCTGTGTCCCACATCGGAAGATAAATGTAACAAATATGTTATATATACATAAGGTTTATGAATAAATGTAAGTTTGGAAAGGTGATAGATAGTGTTCTTGATCAATATTTTCAACTTTCCAAACCTTTTTATCGGTAATTATAATTTTTGTATATCATTTTACGTGTTTTCTAGTGTTCATGTATCCAAACTATTTGACTTATAGGGTTTGCTCATACTTTTGTTTATAGCGACTTTAGGAAGATAGTTTGTAACAGAGACATAAGAATGTCACTTTACCTTAAAGTTATGTTAGTGAGAAAATAACCATTTTGTCATGATTTGGATGGCTTAACTTTCAGCTATGTTAGCAGTACCAAGCGTGTCGGCGGCAACCAACACAGTTGGTGATAACACCGGATGGGTGACTCCAACCTAGTGACGAAGCTAGGATTTTCAAATTGAGTGGGCCAAAATAATTTGTCACAAAATTAGGTTTAGAAGACTTATTATATCGGTCGTTGTATTAACAATATGAGCTTATTTCCAATTAGATAGATCATAACATCGGAAAACGACGCCAGATGAGACTGTGCTAATGTTGTTAACATGATAAATTAATTCTAATCAGATGTATTAGTGGATGGAAACGATTTAATGATATTATATATAAAATAAGTAAACTATTGAAGGATCAAATGGTTTGAATATTCAGAGGGTGGGCCAAAAAATAAGTAAACTAAGAAGTATACATGTAGTTGGCCATGGCATACCCCACTCAAAGAGTGGCTCCGTCCCTACGAACCAATGGAGATTCTTGTGCTACTTGGGTATCAACACAGACTCTCATTGTTGGTGATGTTCTAGGTATTACTTAATCATATATAGTACTTTATAGCTTTATTTTTTACTTGTAGCATTCATTTTCGTCAGTGGCAGTCACGCGGTGGCTACCTTACAAAATCCTCATTCGATGGGTGCAACACAGGAAATCCTCTTTCAATTCAAACCACCGGCCATGCAAGTTTCATCATATAGACACTGTTGGATCACAATGTTGTATTTGCACAGTCCTTAACCATTGTTCTCAAAACTAAAACTTGTCTATCAACACTAACGCCAACACCAACACTAGCAATGTCAATACCCCTCCTTCCCCAGGTCTCCTCCTCCTTGTGCACCTCCTCCATTGGGGAAGAGTGGAGCTAGTGCACTGGTTATGGCTATGGGAACTTTGTATCTAATGTTAATAAACTTGATGGTGTAATTAAACTAGTTCATTTGTCATTTGTGACACTTTTAATTTTTGTTTCTTATTTCTACATGTTTTATTTAGACTTTTCCTTATAAGTGTACTGTGAACGAGAGTATGCTTGCGTTGCTGCTACCTCATTATTCTTTGTATTACATAGTTCCGTGAATTTTAATCATGCTTCCCTGGTGTAAGACGAGTTTTACTTCAACAACTTTTACGAACATACATACATGATCTTCACATAACCTTTCGGGTTTTGAGTATGGCCAAACTTGTAAAAACATGTCCATACATTAAACGAGGAGATCCTAAAGAATCAGAAAAACATGTGAGATCTTCAAGATTATATGTCTCAAAACCAGCAACTAAAGCCCGAACATAGGCCATGGCTTGCTCTCTTTGAAGCACTACCTTTCAAGTTCCCAAGACACGTTTCAAAAATTTATAACGCATTCTCTCCTTTATTATCTCGTTTAATTTGGCTGAGTTTTCTTCCAAACCGAAGGCTCTTGAAGCTCTTAATTTTGTCAGAGGGGTTTTGGTAGATCTAAAAAGGAGCCCTTTAAAAACAAGGAGAGTTGTTATTGATTTAAATGTGATCCGTGAAGTGAAGCCATCTTTTAATCCAATGCTTGAGGCTCTTTCTTTGAAATGTAAGGTGGAAACAAATGGAAAAGTTGAAATTTGCTTAGCAGATTAACCTGTGAGAGCCTCCCTTGCATTGCCGGCCTGTTGTGTTCCATGCCCTTGATGATGTTATTTATAACATTAAGCGTTGCGACGATTTTAGTAAATCATCTCTTTCTTGGCCTCTGCTAAAGCTAAATAGAATATGTGGTGGGTCCGTTCTTGCGAGTGGTATATTTGGTGACTGTTAGAGAGCTTTGATAACAACTGACATACAAAACAGGTTTGCCAAGATATCTTAACTGTAAAACTTGATGGGGACTTTTTCATGGCATTGTCTTAACGTATCTTAACAGTCAATCTAGTCGTCTATAATTGATGGAATAGGTTTTTGCGCTAAACGTAAAATAAGTGCCAAAACAAGATACTGCATTGGACAATTGTCATAATATTGTTCCGAGTGAGCGATTTTTAGTCATTTGTCTTAATATGCAGATATGTAATATATCCAACTCAAGTTACATCAGAAACATGCAGACAAAGTGCGTCATAGCTATAGAAATAATAAGAGTCCAGTGTGAATGCAAGATGTTGTATCATTGAAAGTGATTGTCGATTTGTCATGGCTAATCTTGACCAGAAGTTATGGAGCAATTAGAATTAGGTGTACAGTTCCTAAGATTAGAACCAAGTTGACTTTGAAAGATGACCACCATATGTATAAATAGAAAGTGAAATAAAATCTTGTCATCATTTGACCTCAAATAAAAAACCAATAAAAAGAGAAAACTTGCGATTACCCAAACACCTGTATCATCCAAATAATAGTCTCCAGCCCTTTTTGGTCCACCTATCCTAACCTTTTCATTACCCTCTACAAATTTGGTGCACTATCTTGAACCATAGCTCGAGCCTGTTGGAAATGTATATATTTACAAACATGTGAATGTCCGGATTCGAACTCGTGACCACGGGATTGCACACATTAGCGAATGAGAATTAAAGTTAATAATTAATGTTTATGTTTACGATTAATTATTACACATTAAGTCCGGTTAACGATCGTTAAGTATTTAACGGAAAAATGACTAACGACCGTTAAATGGAAAAGAGAAGGACTAGAAATGGAAAACTTGGAAAAATTATGGGTTGGGCTTTGGGCTTTCCATCATGGCCGGCCATAGGGCTTTACAAAGCCTAAATCCCCTAACTTGTTCCCTAAGTTTACCTACTAGTATATAAGGAGGGCTAGGTTCTAGGGTTTCATACACTTGTGCATTGAATTAACCCTAGATCTCTCATTTCCTCTCTCTAGTCCATATTTCGGCCGAACACCCCAAGTAAGGGAGTTTGGTTTCGTTTTTCTTAAACGAGGACTTGTGTTAGATCTAGCAATCGCTTGATTCGTTTGGTTAATTCGTGTGTACAAGAACGTGGTTGTAAGACATTATTCTTACACCAATAAGTACTTCTTTGGTTTGCTTTGCTCGAGGGTTGTTTTGCTTTGCTCGAGGGATTTGATATTCGCAAGAGGTACGTTACGCATACTTTCAATTAATTAATTTATTTGTTATGATCTTAAGTCTTCCGCTGTGTACTCTTGATGTCTTTATGTTTTATTGTATTTTATATATCATGAAAACCCCAGTGGGATCACGAGCCTTGTATAACAAGTAATTAATTACTGAAACACATAATTAAAATAAACATGAATGTGTTATTTTTTGTATGCATAGATCTAGGGTTTGCTATCCTAAACCCTAACTTTTTATAAGGGGCGTTTATTTTGGTACCCTAATTAGGGTTTGTAAACTATTGTTTTAATTGGATTAGAAACCCTAAGATGCATGCAACTTTATGTGTATATGCGTAACTCTGTTTAATTGCATTAATTGTTAAGTGTAATTGATATCCATGATAATTATCTGCATGTTTTATCATGGATCTGTTTTTTATTGTATGTCTTTCATGTTTTAAGTGATATACATTAAATTATGATAGATCTTAAATTGGGGAAGACCTCAATAATTATTAATTTAATCAATTTTGTGCTATGTGGTATATATTTAGTTTTGACTTACGCAATCGATGAATCGATGCATGTGGTTCACCTTGTACATAGATGAAAACGGGTGGAAGTCTTAATTAAATATATGCATATTGACATATCTAGAATTGGTTATTAATAAGATTTATCAAAACCGTTTGCATGTGGCTATTTGATATGCATGACTTTTATTTGTTATGCTTTCATTGTTTATTTGTTTATTTTTTCAAATACTTGCTTGTTTGTTATGTTTAACAAGGGTATTTTTACAAGAAAAATAAACTGACCTAAACAATGGTGAAACATGTATTTTTAAGAATAGTAATCATAATCGTTTAATTGATGATGACTTTGGTACAAATGACTGAACGGCTCACCCATGAGAATGAACTAATAAAAGGGGTTTAAAGAAGTGCGCACAGTCACACTGAAAGGATGTCTAAGGTTGTGCTTTAGCGCGTACCTGGTCCTCTGCCCTCTGTAAGTTCGAATGGAGCTACTTAGTAAGCCATTAAATGTGCAAGCTCATCTTAAGGGCGAATTAGTTTTAATTCCATGCGCCACTTCGGTGGTAATTATCCGAAACACTAAGTGTTTACACTTATGCAAAAGTACGGTATAATGGATGATAATTAATACTAAATTCCTTGATTGGTGAAACCAATACCTCAATTAAAGTTTGATGATGAAAAACTTAAACATTAAAACAAGATATAAATGTTTTAATAAAACCTATGTTACGAAGATGAATGCATGACATCTTTGTACATATTTGATTTTACATCAAAACTATTACCCTTTAATTTAAGTTACATGTCATCCAATGAAACGGAAACACCTAAGATTATTTTTTATTTGCGTGAGACCGTGACTTAGATCGTAATCAAAGGGTAAAATGTCCACGTGTCGTGAGAACGGGCATGGACGATTTTGCAGTTTCTTAAGTTGGAAAACTTAATTGAGTTTTGTAGTGAGAACTGGCAACTCAAGGCATAAGATGGGATAAAACATGTTTACATGGCAATTGAAATTGGCTATATGTAAATCCCATAAATCTAGGAATTGCAATTGAAATTGGCAATTGAGCAAAATCTCTACCATTTTGTATAAGGTTCATTACTAGCAGATCAACTGATGTGATGAGATTATGACAATTTGGATCCTAGTTTTCAGTGAAAATTAAATGGTTATATGTTTATGAACCATGGGTGTTTAATTTTCTTGAAAAGGTTAATTATCGAAAATACTAAAAATGAATTTTGTAATTCTTTTGAATGTATAATTGCAACATTTAACCGTAAACGAAGTTTAGTCTTTGATCAATAAATTGTTCCATTCTGCTTTCAAACAAATGTTTGATCGAGAATAATTTACCGAAAAGACAAACGAAGTCTCTTTTCCATGGGAGAAGCATGAGACTCAATCCTATTCCTTTTCATGAATGAGAAAGGTATAATAGGAACATTTGAATTGTCTAAATTCTAAATGTAACTCATAGCAATGAATTGCACATCTTATTTTCCATAAAGATTTCATTACCTTCATTTGGTGAATGAATTCTTTTGTAACAACATGAATGTTGGTTAACTGGAAAATATGTATGTGAGTTACTAAATTAGAAGCTAGACTAATTACCGCGAAAATTGGTAAAAGGCAAACTAGCATATTTTATCAAGTTGTTTTGCTTTAACCTTTAAAGGTGCTACATACCATTATGGGCATGGTAGGCCTGTTAAGGAAGAAATTGCATACCCAATTTTTCAAGTTAATAACTTTGATGGATAACCCATCATTCATAGAGTAGAATACACTTTTTAGTACCTTAGTAATGATTACGTATGGTTCTTTAAAGGTGTAAGAAAGTAAAAAGCAAGCAAGTTGTTTTCACTGGTTATGCGACACTTACAATGTTGTCAGATTCAGTGGGAGCATTTGTGTTGCATTACTGAATAAGAAGTTGTTTTAATGATTTCTAATTCAGTGGGAGCTACAAGCCTTATTTCCTGTGTAGTAACCCAGATTATCTTCAAATGATAATTACTTTCCAATTGTAGGCACTTATATTTTTTTT